>JAOWBN010116043.1:0-19410 GCA_028565015.1 Pinguicula moranensis
ATGGATGTTTCATTTTGATAACCTGTGCTTGATTCACTTTTACCCCTATCATGCATGAAATTCAATAATTACAAAATAGAATTAAATAGTCAAAAAGAGCAATGTTGAAACACGAGGTGAAGGTTAGCATCTAAAATATGCCATTACGTCATTAGAATAGCATGGGGTCATATTGGGGTAGGGGTGGATCAGTATCAAGGCATACATTGGTTTTTGGGTTTGGTTTGAGAAATGACAGCGGTAGGAAGTTTTTGGACTTTGCAGCGGTGCATGATTTGATGGTGGTTAATACATTTTTTAAGAAAAAAGATGAGCATTTAATCACCTTTTAGAGTGGAGGGCATAGTACGCAAATTGACTTCTTCCTTTTGCGGCAAAAAGAGAGAAGTCATTGTACAAACTGTAAGATATTGCCGGGAGAAGCGTTGATGTCACAATATCATATTTTAGTGATAAATGTCAAGTTCAGAGGAAAAGTAAGGGAGAAGAGAGGAGGCGATAGAGAAAGATTACTTTGAAAGAACCTTAAAGGAGAGACAGTTATAACCTTCAGAGATACGGTTGCTCCAGCATGTTTGGTTAAACCAGTAGAAGGTGCTGATCATTTGTGGTTAGCCATGGATGCGGTCATTAGGGGAATAACACAGGAGGTCTTAAGGATTGCATCCGTCAGAGGGAAGAAAGGTATGGAAGCGTGGTGATGGATGTGTTTTGAATGTTTAGTTGTTAGATTTAATACTATGGTTGTTTGAATTTATTGCTTTTCATCTTAAACTGGTAGTTGCTCGACGACCAACTATCAGTACTCAAGCTAGTTCAAGATTCAAGATAGGAGAACTAGTTGGATTATGGTAAACTAACATCGAGCCTTAAGAATGCGAGATTCGAGAGATGAACATTCATGGGAACGATGCCCGTGTGAGTGGATTTCAGGAGGCAAATGACCCTTGAAAGGTCGTGCGAGATTCGAGAGAGGAGCATGACCATTTCTAGGAAGGACTTTGTGGGAAAATACGTCTCAATATGTTAGGTGCAAGATTCGAGAGATGAGTACCTACAGCACCGCATGAGATGGCTAATTACTTAGAGAAGTTACAGTATGGACAAATCTAGTGGACAACTAGGTTGACAAATCTAATAAACAAACTGCTTAACCATTCTCATATGCATGCACGTAGAGGTGAAGTCAATACCCTAAATCTAAAACCAAGAAGTTATCATTTAATTTGTGTTAGTTAAATTATTGAAAAATACCAAAAAAAAAATAGTTTAATTTTCTCTCATGCATTAGAAATTAGCAAGGACTCAACCTAAATTGTTGTTTGTCCAAATTGCATGCAAACAAGCTATAGTTGGTGCTTATATGCTTCAATCCTGGTGGTTCGATACTCGACTTTATCACTTTATTACTTGTTGTGACATGTACACTTGCAATCTTCATTTATGCACAGTTACAGAATCAACAAAACAATCGTTGGTCATGCAACCAGTCCTCGTAGTCTTGCTTGATTCATATTTACACGATTTCACCTTGATATCCAAAATCCAAATACTATGATACTAAAACTCGGGAATACAAAAAATATTAAATGGAGAAATTGTGGCGGGGAGACATACCAGAAAGCAAAAACGTTGAACGGTGGTGAAAGAGGGAAAGAAATGAGATGAAAGCAAACCGGCAAAAGTAACTCAAACAACGCATGAAGTAAAAGTAAAAGTGGAAAAGGTCCAGATGCTATATATTTATAATCCTTAAATTTGGAGAAATCACAATATGTGCCTGAAAAAGGTTGGTAAAATTATATCAGGGGACGACTTCATCAATGAGTAAAGGAAACTGCTTAGAGGAAGAAATAAGCTAAACCCATAGGCCACCTCGAAGGTTTTACCTCATACCCCCAACACACAGGTCTAAGGGGAACAATCTCGTATGAATAACGAGTTCCTTTGAGGTAGATACATACTCCCCCTGATAAAGAACTGACGGGGGTTGCTTTACAATCTTATCCACCTCGAGCCATCGATAAAAGAGATAAGGAATAACGGTCACCCACCACAAGTGAAATGTATGGTTAATTGTTGCACAAATATGTCATTCGAGAGATAGACAAAAAAAATCTAATGGAACAAAGTTGAGTGCGCTTGTTACTTATATATGTGAATCTCTTCTCTTTGAGAATTTGTATAGTGTAAACTAAGGAATTAAAGAAACATACTTCCACACCCCTCCCATATTTTTTTGGTTTCATCATGGGGAGGTGGAAAACTACTATTAGTCCTCTTTAAAAATACAATAGTGTGGGAAATAAAATTGACAACTCAGAACATTGCATCTCTTCAAAATAAAAGAGTATAGGAGAGCACATAATCAAACAAAAAAATAAGACCACGTATGATCACATATATTAAATCATTCAAATATTGGACCAGAACAATCAATTTTAATTGTTAATTGAGCACACTAGCAAAGTTTCATTTCAAAAACCAAAGCCAACTCAAATTACTGGCCTAAATGGGTCACCGATACTGGCAGAAGTGAGCTAGAAAACTAAACCCGACATTTATTGGTATATCTAGGGCTATTTTGTCATTTTTAAAATATAAATATTTTTTTGTTTAACCTAGGATTTCCTTCATTTTCTCACTAACTCACTACATTTGAAAGACAAAGTAGAGAGTTGGGTGCCATATCCAGTCCCCAGATTGTTATCCCCCATGAGGAGGATCGTATGCAATGATCCAATGCCAAGTGCAAACTTGGACTGGTTGCAAAATATGCTCTCCTTTTGGCTTCTCTTGTATGAATCAGCCATTGTTTCTTACTTTCCAATGAGCCAAACTGCATAATGCCAAATGAATTTCCATGTCTAAGTCCTCTCTTTATTTCGGAAAATTCCCATGTATGCTCAGAAATGTAGCATTGCCGAGTTTTGCTAATGTGGGTGAGTTTGAACCAGGAGTATATGCCAGACCATATGTAATATGCGAAGGAAGGGGGCAGGATAAGAACATATGATGGTCTACTTCAAGGTTGCAGAAAGTACAAAGATACTGAAAGGGGCAACTACATTCCACGTTTGAGGAGATTTTCAACGGTGGCAACTCTGTTGTGTATTAGCCACTGATATATTATTTAGGTATAACGAATTTTAGCACAAAATCAAGTTAAATTATCTCAAACACTCACTTTATCATAAGCATATAGGTGTAGTTGTGTAAGTAAAAATAGGGTTGGATCCGATAGGTTTCAAGTTCTATTTGACAATGAAGTGCAAGAAATCCACTTTTTATGTACCTTATGTCTAAGCAAAGATTTCAAGTTCAATTTGACAATTATCGCACAATATGACAATAAAGAGTTGACCACTATTGTGTGTTTTCACGTAATTTATTTGGCCAAAATAAACCACATGCATTCACTAATTTATTCCTCCTCCTCTGGCTTCCTCTCGCCACTTTTTTTTAGACAACAAAATTAGGGCTTTTCTTGCCTCCTTTGGGCTTTGGAATCGGATTGATAGAAATTGGCTTGATAGAAATTGGATTGATAGAAATTGGAATGCTAGACCCATATTTCTTTAATGAATTTTCCTAAAAATTCATAAAACAACCGAAGTGAGATTCATATCATTTTGTCAATAAAATTATTAAATGAGTCTTTTATAATAATCAACAAGTGTAAAATCATAATGGAGAAATAGATATATTTGATTTGCATCAGCCGCGAGGCAAACAGCATCATTGTCAATGGAGAGCATTTGGCACGGATTACTGCCAACTCCATTCTAACAATAATTTCCCTTCCCCAGTTTGCATATAACTCTATAAGCACAACTAAAAGAATAAGTTCCTTTTGGCTCTTCAATCCAATTCCAAGCATTCGAGTTGCCTTGTGAGGATGACCAGTCTGAGAGTAAGTTTTTTTTTTATAACCTGTGGTATCCGACTATCAGAATAATCGACTAATCTACAGGGACACATGCACGACGCCCACAACACATGGATCGGGCCAGTCTAAGAGTAAGTTGAATAGTTCTTCAAGGAAATCTTCCCCCATGCTCGTAGCAGCTTGCGCCAATATCATACTAGCGTCCATATTCCATTCTCGACTACACTCTTGTCAGCTAATGAGCTTGTCCTATACCACTTTGTACAGAGGAGGATATATAGTCGCAAAACAGAGGGGATTTGTAAAATTGCAGAGGGATTGAAGATTTGGAGCGGTTGAGATTGGTTCATGGCGGGGAGAGAAAACTCCCTCCTTTTATGCTTTTGATTTATGTAAAAATAAGAAAAATGTATTACACTTGTTTCAACGCATCAATTCTTTATATACAATAAAAGAACAAACATTACTTTAGTTATATTCTTGTCCGCTGGATCAAGGCAGATCAAAGGCTCTCATTGCATGATTCTTATTGGCTGCAGATTGATGAGTTAGCAATAGTCCATCATCATCCTCACCGGCGAAGTCCATGCACGATCTTGATTCCTCTAAAGTCAATTCCTTTGAATTCAATACTCCCTCTGCAAGATGAGCATCCCACAAGCCCATCTTAGACAGCAAAAATGAGAAGGTGTGTGGAGGGAGAGATTTTGTGAGAAAATCCACAAGCTGCTTGGAAGTAGGGATGTACTGCGGCATAATAAGGCCATCAACGTACTGATCGTGCATGATGTGACAATCAATTTCATTGCACTTTATCCGTTCATAGAAGATGGGGTTGGCAGTGATGGTTAATGCCACATTGTTGTCACACTAGAAGGGGATTGGTAGCAGAATGAAAAGTTGGAAATCACGCAGCATATAAGTGATCCACTGCAATTCGCACACTGTGGCTGCCATGGCCATGTACTCAGCCTCACTGATGAGCAAGTGATGGTTGGCTGCTTCTTAGTATTCCAAGAGACTAGAAAAATATAGTACTCGGTGAGGGAGTGTCGGGTGGTGTGACAACTGCACCAATCAGCGTTCATGTAGGCTTGGAACTGGAAGATAGAGGCACTGAAATAGAATAATCCGACAGTGATGTGTCCAGCCAAGCATTCCAATGCACGTCATGAGGAGCATGAACAAATTGACTGAGTTGTTGGATGACATATGTGAAGTCGGGTCTAGTGTAATTCAGGTAAAGCAGCCAGCCAACCATGCGTCTGTACTTCTCAGGATTATAGTACATAGGCGATTCCTCGCTGGTCACTACGGTAAACTTCCAATCTTGGGAAAAAGAAGTATCGGAGGGGTGTGCTGCCAAGGTAGCCGAAATCATTCATAAGACCACAAATATATTTCTTCTGGCTAATGTAAATGCCACAGGGGACCGAGGAATTTCCATTGCATGAAAGAACTTGGCAGAACAGAGGTATTTGATGGTGAATGCATTGTGTAGATAAGTTTTGATTTGGCTTACCTCAGATGCAGATGTCCCAGTGACAAGAACATCATAGACGTAGACCAACAAAAAAGATCTAGTAGGCAGAGGTATGCAGGAAGAAGAAACATGGGCCATGGTAAGATTGCTTAAAGCATAACGTGTTAGAGCAACAGTAAAGGCAAGGTTCCACTGGATGGATGCTTGTTTGAGGTCGTGGAGAGACTTCTTCAGGTGACACAACTGCCCCTTCTTTGCCCCATCATAACCAAGAGGCAGATGCATGTAAACCTCTTCGTCCAAGGTTCCATGGAGGAACGCACTATTGACGTCTAATTATTGGATACCCCATTTCTTGGAGGCAGCAATGGTGAACAAGATGCGAACTGCCACAACCTTGGCAATGAGACTGAAGATTTCATCAAAGTCTTCTCCCTCCACTTGATTGTACCCCTTTTCCATGGGTCTTGCCACTTCACTTGATACACTCACTTAAAGCCGATGGCTTTCTTCCTCGGAGGCAACTCTGTGATGTCCCAGGTGTTGTTGTTTTCAAGTGCCAACAGTTCCACTTGCAAAGCATCTATCCATTTCTGTTTTGTGCGCACTTGTTTGTAGTTCTTCGGCTCTGTAATGGATGACAAGTTAGAGGCAAACTTACAGTACCTGCTGGAGAAGCAACAAGTGGAGTTCGAGGCAACGAGGCCATCATGGGCATAGGACGCTATTGTGTGAAAATCCTCTAGCCAGGAGGGAGGCTTGTGGGACCTTGTGTTGCGCCTCACCAATGAAAGATCTGCTGCTCTTCAATATCAAAGGATGGTAATTTGACAGCAGGGAACTCAGTAAGTAGTGGAGTAGGTGTTGCATCAACTGGAGCCTGAATAAAATCTCCAAAGGTTATCAAAGGTGGCAATTGAGTGTCAACCACAGCCTGTGAAAAGTCCTTAGTAGTTGCATGTGTGCCGCTCACTAGGGGAAAGCATCCTGAAGGTCATTAGACATAAGAAAAATAGATACAACGAATTGAACATCTCTGGACACTACAATCTTCCCAGTGGTTGGGATATAAATTTGTTATCCCTTCTGACCGCCTAAGTAACCAACAAAGATCCCACGATGAGACTTTGGATCAAACTTGTCCTTGCTCGATGCATTATGCACCACAAAGCACAAGTACCCAAATACCCTCAGGTTCTCAAATGTAGTTTTCTTGTTGCATAACACCTCCACCACCACACCACCACAACCTACCCAATATATTCCCAACTGGGAGGTCAAAGTAGCAGTCTTACCTTTATAATTATACAAAGAGACTATTTCTGTTGCGACCCAAGATACATTTCACATGATGTATAGATTTCAATAACTTCATTAATTGAAGCATTGGAATTTAATAGATCCATTTTGATCTAGTCCATTACTAGCACAAAACTTAAAGAATTGGCAATGATAACTATTTCATCTTCATTTTCAATGGACACTTGTTGCATAACACCTCAAATGGTGAATCCCACTGAAGAGTCTTGCTCGGCCATCTATTGATCAAATATGGGGTTATAAGGATGCATTCGCCCCAAAACTATTTGGATAGGTGAGATTGATGTAACAATGTCCGAGCCACCTGCAAGCGAGTCCTATGCTTCCTCTTAACAATGCCATTTTGTTGAGGGCTTTGGTAGAGAATTCCTGACTAATGAAACAGATTTGAGCATTTGGATTTCACAAAATCGGATCTATTGTCTGTCCTTATTGTTTTGATGCTCTTTTGGTACTGATTTTTTACTAGAATAAAGTTTTCAATCAATCTGTAGATTTGCTCCTTAAACCTTAACAGTTAGGTTCGAGTGCACCTGCTTTTATCATCTATAATAGTCAATAAATACTAACAATTGTTGAGTGTGTGCTGCTTATAAGGAATATAAATCATGAATACTCTTAGGAAAAGTGGTTCTGCACTTGTTAGAAATTGGGCAAATTCCACAGGTCTTTGAAACATGTTTCTTACAGAGGTCAGAACCTGAAATCTCAACATGGGTCATCGCTTCATGCGAAGGATGCCCTAACCTATCATGTAACAGTGTCGAGATGATGGTAACATAAACTTTGCTTCTTGCCTTATTATCAAAGACAAACCTATCATGAGCTCGAAAGGACATCAACTAAGCTGAGTAGCTGTCTTGAGTGCTTGATATGTCCTTCTGATCGAAAGATGCAATATTGAGGATGTATAGCTGTCTCACCAATCTTCCAACTGGCCAAAGTCTGATTCCTCTTAAGTTTCTGCAGCAAGCAATAATCAGGCATGAACTGGGGAAACAAAACCGAACTACTCAACTTCCTCACTGAAAGCAGATTGCATTTGAAGCTAGGCAAATGCAAACACGACTGCAACACTACTAATCCAGAGATATGGACATCACCACTACATATTACTGGTTTCCAACTCCCATCATGAAACCATACTGGAGTAAGTGAAGTGAAAGACAACATTTTTCATCAAGGATAAATTTGTACGCATGTGACTAGTTGCCCCTGTACCTACAATCCAATCACCATGCATAATATTTGAGTGCTCAATGGTAGGCATGTCCTGATATAAATTCTTGCCAAATTTTTGACAAGATTCCACAGCTATTTCGATACTTTAAGAAAAGACACGGACGAATTTGTTGTTTCTAACGCCTGAAGAACACATTGTGTACAACCAACGAAAGTCACGATTTTTATAAAGATAAAAGATGCCACAAGAAACCCCCTGAAGGTATTGAATTACCAACCAAGAATTGAATGATAAGTCCAAAAATACGATGCCACTTAACTCTAAAGAAAAGAGATAAATCAAAGAAGGTTTAAAACCAAAAGAGAATACAAACTCTCATAACACTCGAAAATCAATTGGGTGTCCAATACAAAGGATGTTAAGACCTTTATACAAGCATAGCTAATCCTATAATTTGAATAAAATTCGTGCAAAAATAAGAAGAAAATTTAAAGTAACTAGAAAACTAATTTATGCTAAAAATTAGACCAAAATGTCTTAGGCTAAGAGGGAAGTTAGGCCACGTGTATTGGGGATTCCTTAGGAGTCTTGGTCTTGTAAGGAAACTTCTTGAATGGACAAAGGAGTGTTGTGTGTGAAGGGAACATATTTCCTTAGGTGAGGAGACAAAATCCCTAAATTTAGGAACTTTCATTTTATCCAATTTTCTCTTTCCTCCACATTTTTAGCTCTTTCCCCATGATGGATTGGGCTATGGACTTCATCTATTGGGCTAGAAATTGGACCTTAATGGGTAAAAAAATTTCAAATGAAATATTTTCAGTCCACATTTTCTTGTACTTTCCATTTTGGCCTTCCTTGGGTTTGTTAGGCCCATTAGACATAATTAGTTGATCATGTTGTTTGGCGGGCTTCATGGACTTCTCGAGTTCATTTCCATCTTCAATGGATATCATGGGCTCGTCCTCTCCATCCTTGGGTTCATGACCCCCTTGTTTGGGAATGGGTACAACTTGGATTGCATCATGGCCATTCAGGATTTTTGTTCGGGAATAGCCTAATCTCGTTCCCGGACAAAAATATTTTGGAAGCATGATTCCTATTCCCGTTCCCGACCCATATTCCTGAAGTCCCAAAAATTTGGAACTTCGGAATTTGGGATGGGAATGGGAATTCCCAAAGTCCCCCTTTTTAAATTCAGGACAAGGATAGGAACGGGAACGGGACAAAATGGAACAAAACAAGCCAAATGGTAACAGGCCTAAATAGGAATGGGAACGTGAATTTATAGTAATGTGCAATGAAATACAAAATTAAAAATACCAAACTGCAAGTTTGCAACCAAATTTCAAACATAAACATATGTAGATTGAAAACCAAAAAATTTGAGCATTAAGATTTGAGATACTTCCCTGTACAGCTGCACCGAATAACTAACCCTAACTAGCAACTACCAATACATTATACAATACATTCCTAGTTCCTACCGCCAAAGGATACAAGATTAAAATGATCATGAGCAAATAAAATAACACTGCAAGATAATTATGAGCATTGAGCAAATAGAATAAAACTGCAGTCTGCAAGGCATGAGAATCCCAAAAAACCATAAAATGAAAGTAATAAAACTGCAAAATAATCGTGAGCATGGCATAGTCATTAATTCATGATAGTCATGATAGCAAGATAATCCAATAGGTGTTCAATTCAATTGTAGGAAGCATGATCATCATCTCGAATATGTAGGTTGTCGAGACAGGTCCCCTCAAGCATGTTGTCTGGATTCGATGCAAGCTCTGCATAACATAAAAATCAATAAGTAGCTTTAAGTAAGTAAGACTTAAGAACAAACGTAAATAAATATAAATATGACTAATATGAAATTATAAATATTAAATATAATTTCTTCCAAACTCATATGTATTTGGTTCTTCTATGCCATCATCAACATCATGAACCAGAGAAGATATCTCACTGGAAGCCCTCAACCAATTTTGAGTAAGTATGAGACCCTCTATCGTTCCTATGCCCAATTTAGTCCTATAAGAATTAAGGACGCAACCTCCTATGCTGAATATAGCTTTCGAGAGCATTGTCGATGTATGTACTGCAGGCACATCGCGTGCCATTCTTGTTAGCACATGATACCTATCATCATTGTTCTTCCACCATTCTAGAATATTGCCTTTAAAGCTCTTGGGTTTAACAAACAAGTATAATTCCAACTTTGTCTATATGTTGTGTTGCTGACTTTCCATTTGTTGTACACATACCTGCACAAATGAATTGTCTACCAAACTACTATTAGATGGTGCCCCTTCTTCCTGATCCTAAAAGTGTAAATAAGTATAATGAGATTAATGCATTATATTTCAATTTGAAAACATGGTATCATACTATCAGTCAATCAGAGCATGTCACCTTAACAGTATTATTAGAGTTGTTTTTTTCCACCATATAGAACCCGTACTCATAGTATAGATCTTCTATTATTTTCTTAGCTAAATCAACCACTTTGATGCTTTCGTCGACCCCGATATTCCCTGACAACCAATATTTGAACCATTTTGGCTTACACCTCGGGTCAAAAATGGTTGCCACAAATAGAAATCTGTTCATATTAAAAACGACTAACAGTAAGGTAATAACATATGTGCAATCAATAATGTATACAATTAATAAAGTAAGGCATTAACATTCTTACCTATTCATATGAAGCGTCAGCTCATCTTCATCAAGCTCTCCCTAATATTTGGCATATTTTTTGTGCATCCTCTTCACCATCTTTGTAAAGAACGTGTCTCTGCTCTCCATAAATGTATTCAATTGTTTTTTCAAATTGTACAACTCCAGAAAAAGAGATTTGCACTGTAGGAATTTGATGCAGAGAACGTCAGTGTGGCTTGATAAAACACTTGCAAGTAACTCACAAATATCTTTATGTGATCCCAATCTTGAGTTGCTTGTTGATCAGGCCAACTCTTTGTCCATCCTTTCCTCACTCATTCAAAATCCCCATTAAGCCATCATCGTACACCTAGTACATAGGTCCATCTCATTCAAAAGGCAGTCTAATCTTGGTATACGGACTAAAGCATGAGGTAGGTGGAATTCCACCAAGTACATAGGTCCATTTCCAGGAAACTACTACCTAAGGTCTCTCCAACATACTTTCTAAAATTTTCTTCCCAATGAGGGGAAGATTTCATGTATTTGACCATCGGTCTCATCTTGGTTACTGAAGTATCTTTCTCCTTCAGCCCATCCTAAACAATCAAGTTCAATATGTGTGCCCAGTACCTCATCTGCAAATTTGTTTGTCCCAACAAAACTCTACCTTCAATAAGAACAAACTCCTGGAGTTGTCTGCCTCTCTGTTTGTCTAACAACTCCTTATCCACTACAATGTCTTTTTCCAGATCATCATCATCAAAACCAGCCTCCATGTCAACTTGCATGTTATTCTTCAAAGTATCCAAACATTTGTCATTTGTTGTTGCATTGTCGACGGTGATCGTCAAAACGTACATAAGAAGCCAAACATGTATCACTAAACTCATTCACCATCTAAGAAAGGCAAGTTAAGTTAGTTAACCTTTTTCAGCTTCTAATCCGTCAGCACTTGTTTCATCACCATTGAAAGTGCTACACCAGTGTGGCTGATAATCTTTCATAATCCAAGAACTCTCTTGTGTAGTATACAAAGAATGAAAGAAATGTTTGCAGAAATGTTCATATAATTGGTACTTCCAACAGAAAAATAGAGACTTGGTACTTCCAACAAAAAAATAGAGACTTGGTACTTCCAACAAAGACATTTATATGTTAAAGACTAAAGTCTTAAGTGTTAGAGGACTTGGTACATAAACACATTGAACCCGCCACTCAGAAGTTAAAATTTAATATAATCAAGATTAAACTTAAGATATTAAAGCAGAAGTAAAAATTGCAAAGCCTAAATCTGAAATCGAGTTCAATGGTCACGGCTTTTTAACAAAACCCAACTCATTACCCCCCAATTTTGTTCAAATTAAAAAAATTGGAGACAACTTTTTAATCAAAAACAAACAGCCACAATTAGCAAATTAAAACATAGGAAACTCAAAAACCTAACACAGGAAACAGAGGAAACCCTAACGAGAGAACAAACCATCAAAACTACGAGAGATTAAACAAGAAGAAGAAGAACGGTGGAAAGTCGGCGACAAAGATTTCAATTTGAAATGGGAAATGGGAATTGGGAATGAGTCGACTGTCAAATGATGAAACGAACGAACGTGTTTGTGGTCTAAGACCTAAAAGTTCAAATTGTTGGAAACGAAGTCATTTTCATTTTTATTTTATTTTTTAAAAAAAGCTAAAAATTGGGAAAGTCCTGATCCCGGACCAAATTTCTCGGTCCCATCCTGAACTAATTTTTGGAGCGGAAACTACAATTCCGGTACCCAAACTCCCCAAAAATTTTGGAGTTCAAAAGTTTGGGAGTTCGAGACTACGGGATTTGGAGGTACCTGCAAAGTCTCCATAGTGTACTACAGCCTTTTCAAATATTTCTGCATATTTCCTATTGCCCCATAAATGTTCTATTCCTCTATGGCAACGTCAAGAGAAGTTCTCATGTCACCTCATGTATTTGTAAAATTAGCAGTATAGTTAGCATTATCCTTTTTTCCTATTCTCCACAATGTTCCGGATATCCCTTAAGTTTAAAACACTGAGTTGCAACATGTCTTGTTTTTTCACAATGGGTGCAGTCTTTCAGTTTGTAGCAGTCCCCAACCACATCCCAACCTTGTTGCAGTAGCTGCATTTCAAATTATTCATGTCTCCCTTCTGTCTTCCTTCTTCATCTTTCTTCCATCCAGATGACTTTACTAGCATAGCAGTGTTCATCATATCATTTCCTGCAAACATGCTCGTGCTCACCTCTTTGTGTTTTTTAGCAATGGCAATTATGCCATACACTTTGTCAACTAAGGGCAGTGGACCCATGTTAATGATCATGCTTCTCTCTGGACCATAGATTTCATTCATACCCATAAGGAATTCCATCACACTGTCCTCATTCTCTCTCACTTTCAACAGAACTCCCACATTACCATCTATGTGTGGTAGTGGCCTTAATTGGTCATACTGGTCCCATATCATCTTCAGCTTCCCATAATGTGCACACACATAATGGTTGCATTGCCTCAGAATAGCTAGCTTTCTCTTTAGTTCAAATAAATGCGGCAAATTTGAGGTATCAAACCTCACCTCCAAACTTTCCCACAACTTCCAAGCGTCATGCATGAACATGAATTGCTCTGTCAGTTACAGTGTCATCGCACTCTTAGTCCATGATCAGAGTAGGCTATTTGCGCACTTCAATTTCAAAAACAGGTAAGAATCTTAACTGGTTTTTCTTGAGTTCCATCAATGAAACATACCTTCAATTTCGCTTCCAACGTTTAGATCATGTTTCTCTTCCATATCAAAAAAATTGATTCAGTCAATGGAACTCTCACCAACTGCATTCTAGGCCTTTTAGATCCATGGACAAACAGTTATTCCTCCATCAATTCCTCTTCCTTCTTTTTCCAAAACTTCTCCTCCAATTCCAGCAGTTTTTGTATGGCCCACTTCAATCTCTTTGTTCACCTTTTTCCTTTCGATCGACAAATTCTTGCATACATCAAAATTGGATCGTGATGTACTCTGATACCATGTAAATTTGCAGAGAAATTTCAAGATCGTGGAGGAATTGAAGATTTGGAGCGGTTGAGACCGGTTCTTGGCAGGGAGAGAAAATTCCCACTTTTTGTGCTTTTGATTTATGTAAAAATGAGGAAAATGTAATACACTTGTTTAAGCACATCAGCTCTTTATATACAATAAAGAACAGACAATAATTCATTTATATTCTTGTCCGCTGGATCAAGGCAGATCAAAGGCTCTCGCTGCTTGATTTCTATTGGTTTGCAGATTGATGAATCAGCGATAGTCCATCATCCTCCTCACCGACGATGCCTGCATCCGAGCTTAATTCCTCTGAAGTCGATTCCTTTGAATTCAATAAGGTCTAACCATGATGACTCCAAAAAATGTGTCTTGTTGTCTCTTTCTACTACTCGTGACATTTGGCTATTGTATCAACCTTGAGCGCAAAGTTTTTGCCAAATATCTTTCCACCACTGTGATACTCTCCCAACAAGCGGAGCCCTTCTCAATATCCAAACAGAACATCTTCTGTTAGATTTTTATTATGATCAGTTCAGGCCAAAGGCTTCATCTTTCTCTTTAGGCTTCATCTTTCTCTTTAATCACTACCTCTGTTTGCCAAGCATGACATGATTGAATATATCTAAATCCTTAATTCCAAATCCTCCATTTTCCATAGATTGGCTGATGAAGTTTCTGTTTTGAAGACAAATTTGTGGAACAAGAATTATGTTCCTTTTTTTCTCTTAATCTCATTCATGTCGTACATTAGATATATGTGAACTAAGAATCAGTTTTCTAGTTTAGATAGGAGTCTAGTAGTGGGTATACTAGATAAGGGATGATTTCCTTATTATTCGGAATCATCCCTTTTGCAGTTATCACTTGACCCCACTACTAGATTGATGTTTATCTAAACTAACACTCCCACTCAAGTTGAATTGGAGGTTCTTCAATTCCTAACTTGCTAAGTACAACATGAAATACTTGTCGAGGCATAGCTTTGGTCAAAATATCAGCTAATTGATCTTCAGACTTTATGAATGGAAGACTCACAGTGCCATCTTCTATCTTTTCTTTGATAAAATGACAATCAACTTCCACATATTTTGTTCTATTATGCTAAATTGGATTCTCTGATATACTAATAGCTGCTTTACTATCACACCTGAGTCTGCATGTATCTTTGATTAGTTATCCTATATCTGCAAATATCTTTTTTAACCATAGTATCTTAGTTCATCCTCATGCTATACCTCAAAATTCAGTCCCTGCACTTGATAGGGCTACCACTTTTTGTTTCTTACTTTTCCAAGTGACAAGATTTCCTCCAACTAGCATAAAATATCCAGCTGTCAACCTTCTATCCAATGGATTTCCTGCCCAGTCTTCATCTGTGTAACCTCTATTTGAAGATGACCATGTTTCCTGAAGTGAATTCATTTGCGTGGTGTTCCTTTTAGATATTGAACAATTCGGAGTGCAGCTTCCATATGAGCAGCTTGTGGGCGATGCATAAATTGGCTTATCACCCCCCAATGGCGTAAGAGATATCAGGATGTGTGTGGGCTAGATATATCAATTTTTCACTAAGTGCCGATATCGTGTTTGATCAACTGGTTGAGCTCCTTCAACCACCTAAAGTTTTTGATTTGTAACTACCGGTGTATCTGCTTATTTGCAATCCAACAATCCTGTTTCAGCCAATAGATCCATTACATATTTTCGTTGTGAAATAAAGATTCCTTGTTCTACTTTTTGGACCTCTATTCCCAAGAAGTACTTTAGTGTACCTAGATATTTCATCTCAAATTCACTGAACATATTCTCCCGGAGTTCTTGGATTTCTTCATTATCACTCCATGTGATAACCATATCGTCTACATAAATAATAAGGCAAGTAATAAGGTTACCTCTTCGTTTTAGAAACAATGTATGATCGTCATTGCTTTGCTTGTATCCATACTTCTTCATAGCAAGAGTAAAATGACCAAACTAGGCTCGTGGTGACTGTTTCAAACCATAAAGTGCCTTTCTGAGACGACACATATCGCAGAAATGCATTTTTGATATTAAACTGATATAGAAATCAGTCGTGATTTGCTGCAACAAAGAACAAGACTCGAATTATATCAATTTTAGCCATTGGAAAGAATGTCTCAGAATGCCATACGTCTGAGTATATCCTTTTGTAACTAGTCGTGCTTTATGTCTCTCAATAGATCAATCAGATCTTTGTTTGATCGGATATACCCATCGACATCCTACTGGATGTTTGCCCTCAGGAAGCGTGGTGGGACCATAACCCATAGGTACGAGGATCGTAACCTCGCTCTGATACCGTGTTTTGAAGACAAATTTGTGGAACAAGAATTATGTTCCTTTTTTCCTCTTAATCTCATTCAAGTCATACATTAGATACATAGGAACTAAGAATCAGTTTTCTAGTCTAGATAAAAGTCTAGTAGCGGGTATACTAGATAAGGGATGATTCATTGATATTCGGAATCATCTCTTTTACAGTTATCGCTTGACCTCACTACTAAAGATGTTTATCTAAACTAACAGTTTCATTGTATCCACTTTTTTGCTGTTTGATCAGGATTGGAATCACTCCATGATAAATGTCATTGAATTGTGCTAGTTCTTTTATCACACCCTTGGATGCTTTAAACAGGGAGGAATCATACATGGGCAGACCTGATAAGACGCTTTGAATAATGATAAGTCTGCCTCCGGAAGAAATGTACATGTTTTTCCCATTTGAGGATGTGTTGCTTTACCTTTTGCATAGGATTACTCCACAAGATCTTGTTGCTTGGGTTCTTGCCCACCAGGAGGTCAATATAGGAGAAGGATAGGTTCATTCCCTTGAAGTGGAGCATATCAACATATTGAGAAGTTATGTCAGCTCCATATTCAGTTCGAGCAAGCTATTTTTTGAGAAATTGATTCCAAGTTTTGACACCGTTTCAAAAATGTGTAATGTTGCTTTCACGGCAAAGATATTCTCATTTGTTATTGCCCCAAAAAAAGAGTATCGTCAACGTATAAAGAGTGAGTGAACGTAAGGTTTCCACATCTGATCCCTTTGAGTTGTCCTATCCCCATAGCTTTCCTCAATATCATGTTTAATCCTCTGCGACCACAAGAAATAGGAGTGTTGATAAAGGGTTTCCCTTATGCAACTTGAACTCGCCAGAGTTGGAGCTATTAATAAGCAACGCGATGGATGTCGTGGATGCACAAATGTTAATCCAATTTATCCATCTTTCCAAAAGCCAAGTGTTTGCAGCATCTTTAAAAGGAAATTCAAATCCATCGAGTTGAATACTTTAGCAAAATTGACTTTAAAGAGCACTGCATTTTTCTTTGTTTGTTGTATTGAGTGTGCCATTTCGTTCGCTATCAGAATGGCATCGAGTCTAGGAGGTTATTTTTATCCATTACTCTCCTCATCCAATGTGTAGAAAACTTTGAAAGGGTTTTGTAAGTGCACCCGAATAAGGAGATAAGTCTATAGTGATCAAGTTTCAACTGACTCGAGCCCTTTGGCGCCAATACAATGAAGGTGGAGCTCAGCGCGTTAGGTAATCTTCAATGTGATAAAAATCCAGCAAAAAGGTTACAATCATGTTTTAATACTTCCAAGTGCATCTGAATGAAGATAAAAATGTATCTGTTTGATGCCTGGACATCTCCAAATGGTTTCTTTGGTCTCAATCTCCACAAGTGGTGCAATTAGATGGTTGTTTTCGGCCTTTGTCAATTGGTTTTCACATTGTAAGTTTAAAATGGGGCTCTAGCAAGATTTTGCAGAGTAATAATTATGGAAATGCTCCAAAGTACTATGTTTTATGGCTTGAACATAATTTATCCAATCGCCAATAAATATCAGGCATTTGATGTCGTTCCAATGATGATTATTTGCAATACGCATGTGGAAGTAATAATGTGGTTTAGCTTAGAGATGTTTCTGTTTTATGCAGTAATTTTAATGATGAGAGTGTGCAACTGAGCAAGTGTGAAGTTATGGAGGTTGCAAAATGAAAGAGTAAGGCTCCTTTAATGTTTTTTGCTTGATTTGCAGTGTTTACAATATCCTTGTTTTATAGAAGAAAACGTTAGGCTTGATATTGCTTTTGCATATATAGACTAGGCTTTCTTCTTTGACATACGGTGCCATCATGGGTATTCCTAGAGCCGTGCACTTTTCTGTAAATTTGATGGCCTTATTGTAGCTTGCAGTTGTGGAGGCTGAGGTTCTATTGTTGACCAAGGAATAGTCAACAATAGCAAACACGCCTCCTCAAGCTAAGCGTGAGATTGTATACTACGTGAAGCTTGGACAAAAAAGAATTCAAAGAGCTCTCAAAGCAAACTATTTGTGAACAAATTGGCAACCTGAAGATGAGATGGAACAAACCGAGTGCAGATGGTGCCAGCAAGTACTTGTTCTCGAGTGAAATTATAGTCGAGCTCAACATGTTTAGCCCATTTATGTGAAACAGGAATGGTACTTAAGAAAACAACACTGATTTTATCACAAAGAATGACCGGAGGTTGAGGTAATGGAATGCCAAGATCATGAAGCAAATGTCTAAGCCATAAAACTTCTGTAGTGGTATGAGCAAGTGCAAGATATTATGATTCATAGCTCGATTGGGAAACAATGGGTTGCTTCTTCGCACTCCAATAAATGAGGTTTTCTCCAAGGATTATTGCAAATCCTGAGGTAGATCGACATGTATCCGAACAGACAACCCAATCAATTGTTGGATCAATCGGGCCGATTTCTAAATTTTTGAAAACGTGCGAATTCGGACCACATATGAAATCGGACCCAAAACCTTGTAATTCGTGTTCTAAAACGTGAGAAGTCGACTTACCTCAATTCGACCGGAAATGAAGAATTCAAACGAAAACTTGAAGAACCAATGGGAGAATTCGATCATGGAAACCCCAACTAGGCAGTTCGCAACCCGGAGCACTCCCTGGAGAACAAAGACACTGCTGATAAACCATTTTCCGGCGACACACGATGGTCGAAATTTCACGGTGGTATCTCGGTCGATCGCAAGTTCTTTGCGAACAAGATGACGTACAGAGAAGTCATGATGAAGAAATCTTCTTCTTTTTAATTCGACCGAACAGGATATATATTATATATCCTTTGGGTTTGGGCTTTTGGGCCCAAATTCAATTAAATGAGAATTAATTTATCAATTGGGCTCAAAGCCTACTTGATACTAAAATAGTTTGGGCTCGAATTTAATTCAAGCCCAATTGCAAAATAACTACTTGGAAACCCCATTAAATTGCAATTGAATTGGGTGGTCCCACCGATTTTCAATTAATTCTCATCCGTGAAATTCACCAATTATGTCTCACATAATTATTTATTTAATCTTCAGTTCATCAGATAGAGCGACTTGATAGGATCCATATTTAAATCGGTACTATCATAAGTGGTATTTAGCAATACATTATTATCCGATTTAATATAGATACATCGTGATCCTATAAATTCCATTTAATATTAATTATTTCGTCACTTAATATTCAATGATTAATGTCAAGCGTAGGAATATGTCATCCTAGACCATTAATTACTTTCTTGATATATTAGTAAATAATTGTTAATATGTGACTATCTCATAATCACAATTGCCAGTGTAACAATTATTTTTGCATTAAGGGGCCCATGGATATTAATAATCTCATCCAAATATGAGATGGACAAAAGTATCATCTTGATATTCCATACCTTCCAGCATAAATCGTGCATATTCGGGAACTTACCTTTATAACCCCTCGGTCAAAAGAGGCGTTTGA
>JAOWBN010116153.1:0-19409 GCA_028565015.1 Pinguicula moranensis
AGTGTCAGAGACACGGAAGTTTGTCGTCCCGACCCGTCCTGCCCATGACCGGAATATCAGAGGCGTGCCCATTTGATACCTGGGGGGTAGACATTGTCGGTCCTCTCCCCCCACCCATCGGGCAACGACGCTTTATCATAACCGCGATAGACTACTTCACTAAATGGGCGGAGGCGGAGGCTGTTGCCAAAATCATCGAGAGGGAGATAATTCGATTTTTATGGAGAAACATAGTCTGCCGATTCGGAGCACCTAGAGTATTGATTTCAGACAATGGAACGCAATTTCGAGGTGCAAAAGTGGCTGAATGGTGTAAGATACTTCACGACCAACACAGGTTTACATCAGCATATCACCCGCAGTCCAACGGGCAAGTAGAGGCGCTAAACAAGATAATACACACCTGTCATAACGCAGGAGGCCAATCAAAATGTTTTTGCCATAACGTGGGACACGCCTGTCATAACACAGGAAGTCAATAAAAGCACTCCCATCATAACGCGAGATGCGCCTCTCATAACACATGAGACTAATTAAGGTGCTCCCGTCATAAACACGGGACACCTCGGTCATAATGCCGGACTTTGATGAAAATGCCCCGTCGATGCGCACAACGATCACACAGGGCGCAACACTCGCCCCATATGTGCATATAAGTATATATATAGATATATACATATATGAAAAGGGCGGCCGCGGGAAACAATAAGGCCAGGTCGGGCTCATGCCACGGATGGGATCCATCTCCCCAACCATCCTGCATCCCAGGTGTGCCACCCATGGTTAGAAGTCTCAATGCACGAAGTAAAGAATGTTCTAGGGGGTCACCCATCCAGCACGCATAAACTGGTTCGAGATTTTGGATCCAAATAAATTAGAGAAGTGTGCTTTATCTTCGCTTCTTCACTTTATGCACGGAGGCGCGAGAGACCGTCCAAGCTACCCCAGCAGAAGCACATAATGAACGTATAGCGAAGATTTCTGAAACAGCTGTGCCATATCCACCTCCACTCACGAACGTAGTCACGGGTAGTTTGCTAGGCGAACCGCAAAGGATATTCGCAATAACATCACTATGCATGCAATTTCTCAAAATAAGCTGCAAACCAGCATTGAAGACTGTCTCAGGGCGTTGGCGAAGACAAGAGTAGATAGCAACTTGTATGGATGACTTTGTGAACACATCCGTAGCAAGATACATCCCCCAGGAGAATATATGCACAGATGTTCCTGTTAACTAATCAAGGCGTAGAATGCTAGACCCCACTTAAATCAAGTGGGCCGCCAAGAGGTAGCATGCAACCCGCCTATATAGGAGATGCAAGTGGCTCCTGGAGCATGCTGAGACAAGAGTGGATTCCATACATACGAAAGCCATACTACGCAAAACACAATGAGACAGTGAAACAGATCAAGGCACATAGCATAATTCTTAGGCGGAAACACCGCCAAATAAGTCCATTCACGTAATTAAACCTACAGGATTTACAAAATAGGTGTAGGAGGAGGATACAGGGGAAAACACTCCCACCCCGCAGCCATAAAGCGTTCGCAAAACATAGAACAACAGGAAGAAAAAAAGGAAAAAGAGAAAACAACTACATAGGCACAGTAAAGCAAGCGGCCCTACAGAAGAGAGGAAAACTCGTCTGTAACAGGGGCGCAACCGCTTATCAGCTCTCCTATATCATGGGTGAGCACCGCCTCCGCCTCCCGGGAGGATACCAGACGTTTAAAAGAGGCCAAGCTAAGAAAGCGCTGGAGAAATCCTTTCCCATAGGCCACCTCCCAAAGGGAAGGCAGCCATCGGAGATGTTCCAAGTTGATTCGGCCAGCGGAATTGAGCGACTCTAGACAACCCACCTGCCGAGATAGGGAACGGTG
Organism: Pinguicula moranensis; assembly: GCA_028565015.1. NCBI lineage: Eukaryota > Viridiplantae > Streptophyta > Magnoliopsida > Lamiales > Lentibulariaceae > Pinguicula > Pinguicula moranensis. The sequence continues at coordinate 1,885 of JAOWBN010116153.1, forward strand.
GGATTCCCCCAGATGCAGAGACGCGGCGACAAAAGACTCCAGCCTCGTGATCTGGCTATTGACCTTATCGTGCGCGTCGCACAAACGACCCAAGACAGCCGTCTGAGCCACACGGGAAGCTTCCATATCGGAAACACAGTTCCCCACCCACGTTAGGGCCTCCTGGCGGCAGTGGTCCCATAGGAACCGGTACTCACTCTCGTGCTCGCCAATGTGCACCCAGTTCCCGCCCCACGTGATGTAGAGGGGATCTCCGGCCACCTCGTTGAGCCATCCAAGAGTCACCTCTGGACCCGTCTCACCGCCCTAAGGGACAAGGCAAAAGGTTGTATAAATCACGGACTCAGCATCCGGAGGGGAAATAACGGTGGGGAGACTCGATCCTGCGAAAATTTTTTGAGGAAAATTAGTAGGAGCAGAGTAAATCAGAAGAACAAACCCCGACAGAAACACTACCTTGAATCTCCATTGCCCTTGTGAAAGATTATACTGAGGTAATAATTTTGGACACTCGAACGCCTTTCGTGATTGTCTGGTGGGAAAGGGCAAAAGGCCAGGGAGGAGAATTTAAAGAAGAACACAAGACGGGGAGTAGCAAGCAACCTCCGTCTGCACTCGACACTTGTGCAGCAGGAATTCAGCGGCAAGAGAATAAACCCAGAGATTTTCTGGGGAAAATCTTTGGGGGAGGAGGAGTAATGATGGGTCGACTCTTCCCATCCTTCGATCCGACGCCCCAATTCCACCACTCAGAAGACGAGACCGGCCCAGAGCTCTACTAAGGGCTTCGGGGGAAGAATTCGTGGCCCAAGAGGAACCCGGCCCAAACCCAGCCAGTAGAGAAAAATAGGAGAATTCCTCCTGGGCGTACTGGAGAAGGAGAAAGAATTGACTGGATGCCGTGGGCGGTGATTTATGACACTTCATCCGGCCAATAGGAAACTTAAGGACAGAAGAATGGCGAACCCACATTGGGCAAGGAGAAGGTGGTTCTCGACACATCAACCAACCAATTGAAAGTTCAAAGATGAAAGAATGGCGAGTCGGCAGTGGGCATGTGAAAGGCAGCCTCTTACCACGTCACTCGGCCAATCCATGAGTAACAAATGGAGGTAAAAGGACCCGCCAGGAACCCTATAAAGATGTGGCGCCAGAGGAGAAAGAAGGGAGGAGGAAGGGTAGTGAAAAAACCAAATAGAGGGACTTAGGGCAGATGAGAGTAGGTCCCACCCTTGGTGACCCCATATAAAAAAAGAAACGTGATTGTATGTTGAAATGGAAGAAGCATTTTTAATCATTTCTCATGTAAAAGCCTAAACACGAGTCAGGTTGAATTTAGGTCACTAACAACCTACAAATGAGATTCCTATTAACTGCTCCATAGAGTAACAACTCGAATATCAATATGAAAACAAAATTTTATACTCTCTTCTTGAAAGCCAAAGCATATGGTTTAACTCAGCGTAGCATCAAAAAGCATTTGAATCAAACTTACGAAGAAACAGAACAAAAGATAAACTTTGAATTTCTGTAGCAAAATTTTCCAATTACTTTGTTGATTAAGGTCTCAAATTTACATTCTGTACATTGAATATCTAGTAAATTTATAGGAAGCATCAACCAACAAACTCCGACAGAGTGAAAAGCTTTGAGTTCAATGAAAGTAGCATCCATCTCCGATTCATTCGGCAACCAACTGTACTTAAGATTATAGTCAGTTTGTTCTCACAAGCCACTCGCCATCGCTTCTCTGCCACCGGAAAAATGGTAGGATTGGTGGGGTGGTGGATGGGAGAAAGGGTAAAAGAGGAGAAAAAATGGTAGGATTGCTGGAATAGAAATAAATTCTACCTTTTTGAGGGAATTATTTGGGTCCAATCCCATGATTTTAAAAAAAATTTGCGGGTCATCGAATTGAATTATCTGACCCATTTGTTTAATGTGTGTATAGTAAACATAGAATTACGCTCGAATTCTGTCATAATGGTGCATAATTCTGTGTAGTAAACGGGTCCTTGGTGTTTCCTTAAAACACGATCATGGTCTCCAACACAGACGAACACTTCTCACCAAGAGAACATCTCTTCTTCAATTCATTCACACCACTTTCACTCTTGCAATCAGAGTGAATTATCGATATTGGAACACTACCGACACTCCAAGCCACCATTAACAAACTACCACAAGTTTTCAAGCTACTACAATACACAAGTTTCCACTAGCCTTCCCTAGCTCCAAAGCTTCCAAGCCTTCACGACTTATCAATCACCATGGTTTCAAGCTACATGAACTTTTATTCCAAGCTTTTATTGGCTTCTTGTCTAGCTTCAATTTTTCAGCTCCTCAAGATCGGATTTGTTATCTGCAATGTCAAGATTGCCTTCATCTCGACTCAGCCACTCGTAAACATGACACAAACTACAAATGTTATCTCGTCATAGCAACCAGAAGATAAACCAAGCAACTAACAGTGTTATCTCAAATATCCCAATTACAACTATAATTAAACCGGGGTACCAAAATATACTAGAACACACAAATTACCACAAATTGCTTCAAAATTCAGTCAATTGAATAGTCCACAAAATCTGTCCAACAAAACTGCGCACAGTTTTGTGCACAATTCACCTCATACATTGAACAATCGATCACCATACCTTATGTATTCTCTACATTGTTTTATGGACTTTCCAATGACAACAAAATTGTTGCAATCGGAGTTGTAAAACCCTAGCAATCATTGGTCAAAGTTGGCCATTTCAAAATTTCGCGAACAACAACGTTTTCATAAAATTCGATGAAATTGGTACCCTTCCTGATCACACATGACCACGCAATTTTAGGGCTTTTATTTATCTTTCAATGGGCTTTCGAACGACACCATGATCATTACGATCAAAGTCCTCAATCTTATGAAATTAGCGGCCAAATTAGCGATGACGCTGGTTAATGTGGGAGATTTGCTCAAAAATCTTCCTTTCTTTTTTTAACAAATCTTGTGCCCAAAACAATACAAATATCTCATCCTAAATCATCAAGATCTCAATTTCACTTCAAATCTTGAAATACAAAACCAGATCTCACAAATTGGCTCTGCTACAACTTGTTGGGGGAATATTTCAGAATTTGTGAAAACAGAAATAACAAAACTAGGCAACAATAGAAGATTTACATGGTTTGGCCTGAAAGCCTACATCTATGGGAGAAAAGGAGAATCAATTCACTGATAAATAACATTCTCATGATACAATAGAGACACAAAGAATAACTAGAAGATACTGAGAAAAGCTCTAAAAGACACAGAGAGTCACATCCCAAGTTTCACATCTCTTTATTTTTCTCTCACCCAATCTCTCTCTCTTTTTTTTGTCTCTGTTCTCAACCTTAATAGTTAAGAGATCTCAAATTTATAGGCATGAATTCTAATACTATTAGAATTCTTACAAGGAATATTAACTCAAGTCAAATACTAGAAATTTCATATTAATTTAATAACTAACAATAGGTGCGCACCCAAGAAAGATACATTAACTGGAAAGAGATCGCCATGTGTCAGTGCAAGTAACCCAATCGGCATCAGCATAGGCAGTAAGCTGAAGATCACTGGTGGCAGGATAAAACAACCTTCCATAGGGGAAGCCATTGATGAACCGCACAATATGAATCGTTGTCTACAAATGGGACGTATCAAGATGCATCATAAATTTACTAACTTGTTGAACAAATTTGAGAAGCATAAATAGTGCAGTTGTAGGGATGTTACTGCCATCTGATGAATGATATATTCAGGTGATATAGTAGGGATAGGAGAAGTAACATAATCATAAAATATGGGATAACTGAAATTATGTACAAAGAGTTTTTTTCTGGAGCAACTTTATCTGGCATAGAGAATAGAAAAACCAAACAACAACATGACATCGAGAGGAAAAGAGATGTTCTGTTTCAATATTGTAAACTATGTAAGCTTTATGAGTAGGACTACAGTTAAAGGAACAAACATTTACTACACCGAAATACAAATTTGTCTTTGTGAGGTGTAGTGTAAGCAGCATAGCATAAGGATCCAAACACCCTTAAATGATCATATGTAAAAAAACTCATGTCAATTGTTTAGAATGAGTTTTCTAATTTAATACTACAATAAGTAGACAGTTTATGGTATATATGTTGCTGTTAGTATAGCTCCCCCATAATTTGACTAACAAGGATGATTGAAAAAGAAATGAATTGGCAATCTCAAGTAGGAGTTTGTGATTCCTTTCTACAACAACATTGGATTGGGGTGAGTACACACTGGTAGTTTGTGCAGAATCCCATGATTGTGGAACAAGGATTGGCACTGATTTCTCAAGAACTCTGCCTCAATATCAGTTCGAACAACCTTTAGTTTAGCAGAATATTATGTGTCAACCATTTTGATGATTATGGTGAAGATGGAACATACCCGAGTTTTATCAACATGAAGAACACCCATAACCCTTTGCTATGATCATCAACAAGAGTTAAAAGATAATGAACCCAACTCAAAGAAGCTATTTTAAGGGCCCCATATATCTCTGTGTAAAAGATAAAAAACTCTGAGCAGAAACAGAATCACTGCTATGAAAATGCAGCTTATGTTGCTTGGATGCATAGCATGCATCACAAGATAATGTAGATATAGCAGAATCATGTTTGATCAAAGAAAGTTTCTTTATTACATAATAGAAAGTATGACTTGCTCGTTTATGCCATAGAGCTGAATTAGACAAAGCCCTGGTATGCAAACCAGTATTAGAGCTAGTAACAAATGACTGAATATTCAATTTATTACATTCACTGAACTAAGCTAAAGCTATAGACAAAGCAAAATTAAGGGTTGTGGAAAAAGCCGAAGCAGTTGCAGGATGTATGGGCTTTTGTATCCAGGATGTATAGATCATGAAGCTCATGTCCTCTTGCCAGAATTTTACTAGTGCTCTTGTCCTGTACAAGGTAAATAAAGGGTAAGAAGAGGAACTAGACCTTAGTAGATTAATGAGTTTGCTAACCGGCAGGAGATTGTATTTGAAGTTAGGTAAGTGTAGCACATCACAGACTTTTAGACCATCATTAAGATCTATAACACCTACATGCCTAACTGATGGTGTTATCCTATCCGGTTGCAAAACCAGTATCCCATCTCCCTACAAAGATTCATAAGTAAAAAACATAGCCAAATTACAACACATATGACTCGAAGCACCTGTGTAAACTATCCAAGAACCAGGCTCAATGCTATAAAGCACACTTACAGCAAATTTATAAATAATACTGGCATACTCCCTTCCAAAGGGAGAAAAAATTAGAGATCTCAACAGCTGCCTTCCCTTTCATGAGCTTGCTAATTTCTTTCTTCACAGCATCAACAATCAACGTGCTCCATTCAGTTGAGGAGCCAACCTCATAATGCTCGTCCAATGGACTATTCTACAATGCATTAGCAAAATTGTTAGTTACCTATCCACGGTTAGCCACCAGTTTAACCTACCAGTCCTCTAGTCCCTTCAGCTTGAAGCATGAATCAATGGTGTAGCTTGACATGCGATATTTAGGCTTGGCATTGTAATCAACATTAGTTTTCTTGCCATTGTTACCAAAATTTTGATTCACCAGTCCAACATTCTCATCAGCCACTACAGCATTGGCAAGGATACCACTGTTTTTAGCCACAAAATAACCTGTTTGCACTCCTCTTTTGCTTTCTATATATTCAGTAACATCGCATAGGCTCGGTCTGCAGACGGCAACAAGTCAGTGTTTATAATATGATCTACCATGTTCGCATAGGAAGCATTAAGTCCCATGAGAAATTGTGTCAATTGCAAATGAGTAACTCTTTCAACAAGCAACTTAGAAACGCCAAAACTACAAATCGGCATCAACTCGTAGTATAACGCTGAAATCCGCGTGTATCACTATGTAATAGAAGCGATCTCTCGACGCACCTTGTACACGTCAGCTCATTACAGATTCCATATCTCTCGGCAAGAACCAACCAGAGCTGCAGTGAAAAGAAAACCAAGTCGCAATTCCTTCGTCATTGATGACATGATCCAGGCAGTCACCATTCAATTATTCCTCCGCTAGGCATATGTTCAACAGTTTTTTCCTCCGACGTGAACAAAGATGTGTCAATGAACCCAAGCTCTCGTTTAGCCTCGATCGAAATCAACATAGACTGGTTACATGTTTAGTTAGCAGCGCGGTAACAAACATCATTTGAGGATTATCATACCGATTCTTAGACATTTCATCCGAATCATTAGCCGGAACAACATCCGGCCTTTTTTGTTGATTTTTTTCAATTTTCAGCATCATAATGTTTCAAAACCAGCGAAGCTATAGAACAAACCGATTGCTATTCAAAAAATACTCTCCAATTGCTCTAATACCATGCAAGAACTGGTTATAAAAACCAGTTCCAAGATCTAAGAACAAATTGGACTAAATAAATTGCCCTTTTTTTTTAATTAACGGAAGAAAATATATGGTAGGATTCGTTGTGCGGGATTATATAGAGTATACAGTTAGTAAATTTGTAAGTATATAATTAATAATATAATATATTTGCAGAATTTAAAGAAAGCAGTAAATGGACAAGATATAATGCCCGTAGTTTGGGAGATATATAATCTCTTTACTCCACGTTGAGCTCCGGAATCGGCAACCCTTATAGCCTTTATTCAATTTACTGAATTTTCTCGACTAATAATACAAGTTGTATAATACAGAATTGAAATTTGAGCAAAACAGTTACTCTTACTAATTTGAATTTAACGACAACTATCTAATAAAAAATGTAGTAACATATCTGCAAATATAAACTTGAGATTCAAGACTATATTCTTATTTTGGGTATGAATGGAAAAATGCAGATTTAAAAAATTTCAATGTTCTTATGAAATTAACAATTTTGTAAACGATTTTGGAAAAACAATAAAAATTGTGAAGAATTTTGATCGAAAAACAAAGAAGTTTCAGTAGATTTAGTCAAGAAATCGACTAAGTTCTCGGTGAAACTTAGATAAATATAAGTTGAGAAAAGAGATTTAAGGTTGAATTGAGAGAATAGTAGAGAGAATTCGAGAATTAGGAAGCAGTTTGAAGAGAAAAATGAATTAATTGTCTGTATTTTCGAACACAAGTAGGTATTTATATTTTTCTGATTTAATCTTGACTGTTGTTGAATAGGCCCGATCGGACGGTTAATTTTATTCTTTCCTTGATGGATTTTGACTGAGTCTTATCTGTTGGATAAGTTTGGCTACCAACGGCCGGATTTTTCAAGTCTTTTGTTTGACGAGCGGGATTTAAGGAGGACCGTCCAATTTTGGCAGAAATCGTGCAGTTGATATCTATTGTACTGTTCGAGAAATACAAAATGGGATAGAAACCGTTGGATTTTGCAGAAAACGAACGGCTGGATCTTGGGTTATAAATTCGAGTTTCATGATGCACGGTCATCGTCGAATTTTCTGAAAGCAGACGGCCAGGATCGAGTTTGCTGCTCGAGATAAAGATTTGAAAATAACCGTTGGATTTGTTTGCTGTCAATGGTGCAGATTTGATTTCAGCTGTGAGGCGCGGATTCTGTCCGGGACCGTTGGATTTGTGTTTGTCTTCAATGGTCCAAATTAATCAATGTGACTGAATCCATGTCCTTCAATTCGTGGCCGTTCGATAGGGTTGGCGAATGGACGGCAGGATCTTCATCTGGACATTTATTTCGCGAGACATGCGTTCCACCGTTGGATCGTGTAGAGGTTGGACGGTTGGAATTGAACACAAAGTTCGAGACACGGCATTCGAGGACGACCGTTGGATTTGTTGTAATTAATGGCTGAGATTTATGGAACGTTTGAGGTCACGATCAAGTGCAGTCGTTGGATGAAAAAATGAATCAACGGCCTCCATCACTCGGACTAAAATTCGGTTTTCTTGTGCCCAAGCCCAACTGGCCCATCTTCTAAGCTTCCAGCAATTTGAAATCGGGCTTACAAGACCAACATGTTCAGGCCCACAAGCTTATTTATACAAAGCCAAAATAATTTTTTAATCAGTTTTCTTCCCCATGTGCAAGGGTTGTAATTGGGCCAGCGGCCCAGGTCACAAAGCCCAATGGATTTAATTCAATCTAGGTCCATAAAAAATAACTTGACACATAAGTTAGTTTCTTAATTAATTAAGTTTAATATTTAATGAGTTTGCTAATTTAATTTCCAAGTATTACAAAGGATGAACGATACGTATTTATAGACACCGGCCAAAATATTCTTGTGATCGACGATGGAGTCAAGATGAGCTTGGAGATGGAATTGGTCGGTTCAGTGAATCGGTGTTCTAGTTCAAGGCTAGTTCACGGTTCATAATGAAATCAGAATCGTCGTCGGCTGGTTAATCGTCGATTCACCGTTAATTGGCGGTTTATCCAATTTTGGACTTTGGTTAGTCGGTTCACTTCGGCTTGATTTTGACACAATTTTGGCTATCTTTTAATTATTTTTTACATAATCGATGGTTAATGATTGATTTGTTGAACCCCAGTTATGATTTTACTGGGGAATGAATCATAACCAAATTGAGAATATATGATTAATCATAATCGCCAGTTCCGTTAATGCTCTGAGTCGTTGATACGATGGTTTACGATTCATTTTATCCAATTCTATTTAGAGAAACGACTAGTACTAAAGAAAATCAAAAAAAGAAATAAAATGAATAAGGAAAAAACATTTTATCACTAGGAAAGGTGACGTTTTGGTAAATGGGTGGATCTGAAATACCGAGAATGCCTTGTTGAAAACAGAACATATTCTTTCTCCAAGCCAACTCCTGCAATGGCATGGCAACTGTTTCACTGGTTTGATGGATTCTAATATTCTAGACACATGGAACTATCTTGAGAGCGATAATTTCATAAAATGTACTGTTGTGAATAGAGGTATTCAAAATTAATCGTTGGTGGCTTGTTTTCTTTAGTATCGTGGCTGGAAAACGAGCTCAAGATTATCCTGAATCACGATATACAAGCGAAATGGTAGCAAGTGCAAAGTACAGGTTCGAATCCACAGAAAAAAAAGTAGGTGTATTTGCTTCACTGGTTTGGCTCTGATCTATTGCTGCAAAAAATTAAGCAAAATTGGGGAAGTTTGTTGCAATATAAATGCTTGAACTGGTAACAAGAAATCAAAGAAAAAATCTAGATTAAATGTCAAAGGACAAACGTACTTTTGCTGACCTTTAAACCATGAGAAACAACCTTGAAAGCAAGAAGATTATAGGTGTACTTTAAGACACTTATGATACTTAATGTGTAGTTCTTCAACCACTGCTTATCTACCTGTAATCCTGACTCCCTAACCGGGTAATCAATCTCCTAACTCAGCTATCAGAGTAGCATTGAGATCATAAAAGCTCATTAAGAGTGTGATTCTAAGATATCTAACTGAATCCTTATTCATCTACACTTTGGTTTTATGTTATTAACTAATAAATGAACTAACCTCCCCATTTGATTGTTAAAGCTGCGATCAAATAAGGTTTTAGTGAACTAACCAAACCCCTAAATCCTTAATAGCTACTGATTCAATTCCTATTCGATTAGATGGCCAATCTATCTAATAAGAAAGGAAATATACATGTGTATCTAAGAACTTAAAACCAATGCCATTATCTTGCATTTGGACCTACACCTCACCAATTCTTCCAGGCAGCCTCAGGACTTGTAGATCAACAGAAGTATGATGGATTTATCCGTATATTTGGGTAAATCAACAAAGTTTTAGCAGAAAAAGTTATGACAAAAATAGTTATGCTGAACTGTGTTGCAGATTGAAAGAAATGTTTATTGTTGCAATCTTTAGTGGAAATTACAGTGATTTTTCTGAGCTCTTCTCGACCTCTCTTTACCCTTTTCATCTCCCTCTTTTATACACAAACAACTAGTCAAAGCACATAAGCTAAGGATAACAAATTCCTTGAATATAAGGATTGCCTAAACTGTGGATGAAGGAGTTGTTTTTCAACTTGTTTTTGGTCAAATATTGCTCCAGAATTTCCTTGGAGGTGGCATATATGTCTCTATCTGCAAGATGTGTAGCAGCATGTGCAGAGATATACCTGATGGCTTATGGAAAAATTGTGATCTTCAACAGAAAACATAACTGTCAAGACAGTTATTCTTCTCTTCAGGTTGATCGACTATGCTGCTTTTTGCATTTTTCTTGAGCTTTTGGTATATTGAAATTAATGTATTAGAGCTTCCGTATGTACCTGAGCTACATGTGAATACTAGGCTTCAAATGGATCAGGCTGAATCACTTGGATGCACTTTTAATAGCTCCTGGAAAATGCTTCATGATCAGCTACTTTGGTTGCTCTGTTTCTTGTTTTGTGCAGATGAACTTGTTGTTTCTTGTTTTCTGCCTCTACCCGTAGCCACTTTGGTCCAAATCATCAGTCTTTGGATGATAATTGCCTTGAGTTTGTGTTTTGATAATAGAATCAACATGAACAAAGTATTTCTTGAACTTTGGCACAAAAGCATTGGAGGTTCTTTTTTTTTTCTTCTCTTTTTGCATTTGATCTTCTTCATGGAGCTTGTTGTTTTCTGATGGTGGCAGCCCTGAATAGTAGGTAATGTAGCTATTTTAGTCGAAATCTCCGGACCATACAAGACTGCAATGATCCAGACTAAACCACTGCATAATGAAAAATAAATGCAACAACTCATGCATTGTTAGCATGATTACAAATGCTACATCAATTGTGAACTCACGAATCATCGGTTCCGAATTAAAACTGAATCGATGGTTCATTGAACCAGTGGTTTCTAAAATGTAGCAAAAATCGGCTTTTAACTGCCAACCGATTCGCTAGATTTTTGAAATTTAAAAAAATTGAAAAAATAATCATTTGAATCGAAGATTAACCAAAATTATCAGTTAACCGGCCATTTAATCAACAAATATAATTAAAAAAAATAGCAACTGGAACCGGCAGTTAACTGTTGGTTCCAACGATTATTTTTTAAAATAAATAAATTAATTAACAAGGAAGAATCATGCCGAAATCGTGAATTTTTTAACAGACAGTTTTGAACCAAATGAACCGTTGGTATACCAGTGGCGAACGGTTTAGATTCAGATTTAGCCATAATCTGAACCATTTACCAGTGGCTCCAAACTTGAACTACCGATTCACATGAACCGGTCACCTCTAATTGTGAGTGGCTAATATGTGCCCACAAAACAAAATTATTTTTGTCTTATATGGGGTAACAATATCAAAGAAAAGAGTAAAGCTTCCTCAAGACCCTACTGTTTCCTTGTAATAATAATTTCTGATTACAATTTCTATAAAATGTCACTATATAATGGAGCTATGAATATAAATTCAAGGATCCAAAAAATATTTTTTGAAAGAATAAATTTTTTGGATGACAACAAATAATTTTAGAAAAAAATTATATGTAAAAATATATATTTATTTATTTTTAAAATTCAACATAAATTATTTGGGAGGAAAAGTTGAGGTACATGGCTCCAGTCTCTCTAGTTCCGCGACTAAATATATATACATATATATATATATATATATATATAGGGGAGGGTTCAATAACCACTCCCCATTACATTAGTTATGACATTAAATCCTGGTCGTCGATCTGATTAGAAATCGATGACCAAGATATTTTAGAATTCTCTTCTCTGAAATTGAGATCAATGACATTGAGATACGTGCAATGTGCAAGGTCCGAGGGGATTTCCCCGGAGAGACGGTTAGATGAGAGACTGAGGACGGCGAGATTGACTAAATAATGTAGGTCCACCGGAATCTCGTCGTAGAGCTGATTCGAGGAGAGGTCTAGGGCTTGCAAATAAGTGCAATTGAAGAGGAACGATGAAATTGTGCCTCTGAGAGAGAGGTTCGGGAAGCAGAGTTTGTAGATTCGGCCATTGTTGCAGGTCGCGCCTTGGAGGAAGGAGGTGAATCCTTGGCAGGGATTTGCGAAGGTTGATTTGGTCCAGTTCTGCAAGTTAGTCGACGGATCCTCTAGCAATTGGCTGAGTCCGGTGAGGCAGAGCTCGTTGTTTGGGTCCGCGGCGGCGGAGAGAATGACTAGGGTCACAGCCAGTAGGTGGACGGCAGCAGCAACATTCATCCACTAGAGCATAGACGGCATGACACGTGTTTGTTTGATGTTCTTACCGGAATCAGGCATAGGACTCCTAGGAGTTGGTGACAAGATAATGGGGCTGTGATTTTTGTGAGTTGAAGAAATTTAGAGAAGAGAATTCTAAAATATCCTGGCCGTCAATTTCTAGTCAAATTGATGGCCAGAATTTAATGTCATAACTAATGTCATAGGGAGTGGCTATTGAACCTCCCCATATATATATATATATATATTGATGTGAATCCTTGGCGAACTTGTGACAAAACCCCACACCAATTCAAGATTCAAAAATAAGATCTAAAAAAACGAATTTGTTGTGCTTTCACCTGAAAATAACTCGTATCAACCAACGAGAAATCATGAAAATTGTAACCGAAAATGCCACCAAATAACCCCTGAAGATAACCAATGTTTCAACCAAGAATTGAGGATAAGTTCTTTAAAACGACGCCACTTGACTCAAAGAGAAAAGATAAGTCGGAGATAGTTTAAAACCAAAAGAGAATACAATCTCATAATACGTAAAAATGTAAAACTTCATAAAAATTGTTGATTTTCTTACATGGGGGGTTCATCCTCTTTATATAGGAGTAGAGGATGAATTCTAAGTGTCCTAATAGATTCAAAAACGTTTCCTACTTGATAGGAACAAACGTAGTTTAGATAGGAACAAACCTAGTTTAGATAAGAACAAACCTAGTTTAGATAAGAACAAACTTAGTTAAGATAAAAACAAACCTATTTAGATAAGAACAAATAAAGCAATAACCTTATATAATTATTTGGATGAGGAAATAGTGTCATTGGATAAGGAAGAAATCCTTTTAGATAACTTTTGGGGATAAACTACCTTATCCATTAAATCCTTGGACTCGGTCTTTTTTTCACTTGTCCTTGGACTCAAGCCACCAAAAAACATGCATTATTCATGTAGGCTTGCTTCTTAGGCCATGACTTCGAATTTGTTAATGAGATGGGCCATTTCAGGTGGGCTATGGGGCCCACTAAGCATAAATGGGTCGTGGCTCCTCTAGGCCAAGCTTCTTGGATCATCAAGTTTAGACTCCTCGCTCGTCTAGGATTCCTTGTTAGATTAGGACTCCTTGGTGGATTATGACTTCTCATTGAAATGGAATTCCTTGTCGAGTTAGAACTCCTTGTTGAGCTAGGACTCCTTCCGGGATTAGAACTCCTTCCGGGATTAGGACTCCTTGTTGGAATAGGATTCCTTGTCGAGTTAGAACTCCTTGTTGAACTAGGACTCCTTCGGGGATTAAGACTCTTTTGAATTAGCCATGCTACCCTCCAAATGCATCTTGGGCTTCGAATACCTCGAACATCTTCATCAGCCATGCTCAAAGATATGATCATCTTGTATCTCGTATATAGGTTCACTTCATACTCCCTCTCTTGAAAATGATTTGTCCTCAAAGCCAGTCCTACATTAAACGAAAGTTTATTAGTACTACTAAAACTCATGTGACCACTATACTTACCTTCTGGGTCATGCTTGTAAAATATGTCTCTCCAACGTAGGATACTTGAACACTCTTTAACATGATTCGAATGAAATGACATCTCATCTCCTGTTTCAATCAGGCTCCTCTTGAATCCCATGTTGGGTTGACAAACAAAATGTAGCCTCCTACTTTTAATGATCACTTGCCCTTTCTCATGAAAGAGATATGTCTTCCCTTTGCAACCTAAGCTCACACGTACTCTCAAAGATATAGAAGTTAAATTCAATTCCAACAATGACTTAAATCCAGAAGAAAATTCAAATAATGATAACTTAGTTGCAATATGTAGCACCCAAGTAGTCGAAAATAATGAATCAATTCCTACATTTTTCCATGAAGTGTCCCAAAAATAATCCGAACAATGTGCATGCTTCCAAGCGATAATTCATGGTATGTCATGCAAACCAAATCCATTAAAGAACAATTCGAACATGCGTGATTTACTCATGAATACTAAGTGATATATAATGCAACGATCATGCAAAACATCTAGAATAATTCCAATCACCACACCATCATAAATTTTTCTCGCATGCCATGGACGTTTAAGTTCACAAAACTCATGAAATCGAACTCCATAATGTTTATCACATGTCCATGCATCAATCTTAATTCCAAAATCAGATTCCAAGGGATGTTCAACGACATGCTCATGCTCAATTCCTAACATTGTGACGATCTCAATATGTTCTATCAGGCAATCACCATGCAAAAGCAACAAGAATGCATCATGATTGAACTCATAACATGCAAGTATATTCTTAATCTTAAGATCATGGCAATCTACTTTATTGATGTAATGACAACTAGGAAACGTAGTATCAATCATGAAAAACCATTCATACTTTGAAAGCTTTAGCACATCTAATTCATTCCCATGAAACTGAAATCTATTATGCCTCTTAATTATCATCCTTTCGCATGCATCAAACAAATCACTATAATCTGAATTTCGAGCAAACATTTCATTTTTATCTTCAGAACCACAAGATATTAATGGCACAAAGGAATTCATATGCAAACTCAATGTAGAAATTTGTAATGAAGACATAGATATGCTCAATGCATGTTCCTTAGATAGAAGTTTATCAAGTGACATATGTGTATCTCAAAAATAAAATGCTTGAGCATAACAATCTTAGATGTACTTAAAATCTTGGAATTGTGTATCTACGGAGGAACATAACTCATGCAATAACTGATTGGGCACGTATAAGAACTCATGGGTCCTATAATAATCACAGAACACCATATTTCCACATGCATCTAATACATTACCAAAATCAATTCTTTGTGCATAGCAATCTTAAAAATATTCACAATCAAGCATTGGTGTAACTAATAAGGAACGTGAAGAGTTATAGCTTACTTACCTAAATCTGCACATGGTTTTGTGTACTCATGCACTTGGATCTTCTCGAACAATCCATCTTCTTACATCTGAAGTGCTTTGATAACATTGTGTTTGCTCCTATGCACACCATGGTCTTGATCAAAGTCGCCAACCACGAACTCAATAGGATCATTCTCCTGGATGGACAGTAAAGTGCAAGGCTTTTCAAATTCCTGCACAAAAGAAATAATTTCGCTCGGTGGGATACCAACAAGTTTGTTAGTAGATAACAAAGCCTCTTTGTATGTATATACAATCGTAGGCTCAAAAGGAATCAAAAATTTTTCATCCTCACTCTTTTGGGCCATATGTATTTCACTTTTTCTCTCATTTTGTTTTTCCCCACTTTTTTCACTCGATTTTTCTCTCATATTTTTATCAGTCTCAATCCCTCTTTCTTTTTCTCTTATATTTTCAATCCCGCTTTCTTTTTCTCTCAACATCTCAATCTCTCTTTCTGTTTCTCTCATCATTTCAATCTCTTTTTCTTTTTCTCTCATCATCTCAATCTTTCTTTCTTTTTGTAGCCTTTTGCTAGCTATTATAATTTCACAATTGATGCTTTGCACATTAAGATCGTGCTCAGCTTCTACAATCTGCCAATCCTCTAATTGAATATTACAAACACTCTCAAGAAGTGGTACATCCCTCATTGGTGGTATGACATCAATTGTTTTTACCTCAAGAATGTTTGTTTCTTCAACTACTCGCACCTTCTCTTGTTGAATTTCACCAACAACCTCATATAATGTTACCTTGTTTGATTGTAGTGTTGCACCAATACTACTCTTCTTCTTCCTAGGTTTCTTTTGAATGTCCAACACTATCCCTTTACCATTTGGACAATGAAAGAAGGTTTGTACATATCCTCCACACGTGATGCACCTAATATCACGAGCACGAATTCTAGAAGTCATAGAGTTACCTTGAGAAGTGACATTAGCTGGCTTAGCCTTCTTTGGAACATCCATTGGTGAAGTATTTTCCCATGGTGGTCCCTTTCGAGCCTTAGGTGATGCCTTCATGAACCGCCTTTCGAGTTTATCAAGCATGTACACTTGTTCCTCATAACTTGCATCCAGTTTGAGTACCTCCTCCATAAGGATTCTATAAGGGTCATCATCTTTATGTGATCTAGCCACGGTTTTGTCTCTTTGAGACATGTTATACCTGCAAAGAATAGGTTAGTTTGGTAGCACCAAGAAAGGAGATAAAAAAACAATATTTTTATGAAGATTATAACTTATAATGTTAGAGGCTTATGTAGCCCAGAAAGGAAGAAAAGAGTAAGAGAACTCATATTGACAGAAAAAATAGACTTTATAAGTCTCTATTAAACAAAGATGGAGAATATTGAGGCAAAGTTATGTGCTTATCTATGGACTGACAGAAATTTTGATTGGGTTTATCAAGGTTCATGGGGACAATATGGAGGTTTACTGTGCATCTGGGACAGAGAGAAATTCAACAGGCAATCTATCCTATCAACTGAGGGTGTTTTGGGAGTCACAGGAAACTAGTTTAAGGAAGAAATCAACTCTAATATGTTGAACATATATGGTCCAAGGGATTTAGTATCCAAATTAAAACAGTGGCATGACATAAGAGAAATCCATACAAGTAAGGAAGACAAAAAGTGGTGTTTGATGTGTGATTTCAATGTTATACTCTATTTTAATGAACGGAAAGACACATCCCACCGCCTAATTGATCAAGAGATATCCTACTTCAACAATTTTATCAATGATCTAAATGTCTTGGATCTAAGGATGGAAAGGAAAAAATTTACATGGTATCTAAACTCCTTCAAAGCCATGATCAAAATTGATAGATTCTTATGCAATGATAACTTGCTGAGTTAATGCATAGCGTGGACACAAAAAGGTCTCAAGATGGATGATTCCGATCATTATCCTATCAGTCTATGTTCTAAAGTGCATAGTTGAGGCCTCAAACCTCTAAAAGTATAGAATTGTCGGATAGAGGAAAAATCTTACTCAGTGATGATTGAAATATTTGAAAGAATACCTACACACAAGGTTATGCTAGTTACAAAATCAAAACAAAAATCCAATCTATTAGAGCTTGCATAAAGGTGTTGAATCAATTAGCACCATGGAATCTGGAAGCTAAACGAGAAGAAATTTTGAACAAGTTTGTTGATAAAGAACTAGAAGCTGAGTAAGACATAATCCCACATATTGGGGCAGCAGATTCTCAGGTCATCCATCTACTCAGAAAAGAGTTGAACAAGAATAATAGGAACTTGGATAGTTAGTCCTTTCAGAAGTCCTGGATTAATTGGCTGCAGTAAGAAGATTCAAATAGTGTACACTGTAAGATCTCCGAAAGCTATACTACGTGTCATGATGCATAATTCGTGCGAAAGCGTAAACATAAGTGTGTGTTA
>JAOWBN010116263.1:0-19404 GCA_028565015.1 Pinguicula moranensis
AGGACATAAGGCACAATTTTGAGATTAGATTTTTCTTAGGAAATTTGAATTATAAATTACGTTCCGTGATCGGATCAACACACACACACCGTGGATCTTCAACGATTTCTAGCAGCGCGCGACGTACACCTGCCATTCCGACGCGGTGCATGTACAACATGCACCATCCTGTCGCGACATAGTTTCACGCAACGACGCGTGTCGATGGTCAGTGGCTGTCGGGACTTTAACGGAAGTTCAAAAATCGATTACAAAAATCAATTTGAATTAATAATACAAAAAAAATATACTGAACTTCATTCTTACCAAAAATCCAACTCTGATACCACTGTAATTCAATAACTAGAACGTATCTAATATTGAATTTAAATATAACAAATCAAAATACGATAATGTTACCTTTTGCGGAAGCATGATCGGATCGAATATCCGGATAACGAGTCTACCAAAGTCTCGTTAGGTATTCACGAATTAAATCTATGCCTCGTAGATGGTTAGGCAACTAGAGAAATCTCGTGTAGTTCGTATATATCGTATATCAAACGAATAGCACGTAACCTATCTATAGGAGTTGAAAATATTTGTTTATTCAGTGTATAAACATTACATAAACGTTTATAACATTTCAAACGAATTTCAAATAGTACTTTACTATAAAACTTTGCAACACATTTTTTATATGTTTTCCTTACAAAGTTAATCAACACCAACATAATAGGGAGATTTTCTCCTCAAACAACTACCGATTGGGATCGCACACATTTAAACAGGCAGTCAATATGGAATAGTTAATTTCCATGAAGTTATAATCACCAAGTTTATTTGTTTGTGTTTGTAGCACACTAAAACTTCCAACAAACACTTACGAAACGTATGACAATAATTAAGCATAACTTGAAACTACAATAAATTGTACTCACAGAAAAGAAAAAAAAAAGGCATCTTGCAAAAATTCACACCAAGCCGCCGAATGCTTTGCCTTTTTATGTAAAGAAAAGGATAGTTTTTTTTTTGTAAGCCAAAATTTTATATATGATATAAGTATTTACAAGATGGAAAATATAGGTAAACAAAAATACATGCCATAAACATGGCTGATCCTGGTCATTGGCACTGAAAGGTTAAAATCAGAGGATTGTGCCTCAATCATGAAAAGTACATATCCTACCCGTCTTTCATACCCTCTAGTATAGTTAAGGATGGTCTGGTACCTGGCTCCCCTAATATCATAAATGCACAAGCATCTCCGTATACAGTTCATTGTCATCCTCCGCTCTTCATTTAAACAGGTTATCATGACTATAAACTTACCGATACCATTTTTCAGGAATATCGGTGCATAGCTTCTTCCTGTTTGATGAGCTATCCTTGTAATGTATAGAGGGCATAAATAGTCGGGCAGAAATATACTGAAAAAGTTCAATAACATCAACCTGCCTCAATCACCAATCAGGCCATGACACTATCTTGAAGTGTGTTGAGAAGTTCTATAGTTTATTTCCTTCTCATCACAATATTTGGACGTTCACTTAGGCCTTGTGAATGCACTCTACTGCCTTCCTTAGCTACCTGGACTCTTAGGCTAACATGAGAAAACCCTACGATACATTCACATTCGACTTTAAACATGCTCCCAGATAATAGTTCATAAGCACATTCTTGCAGGTTGTATCAAGCAAGAAGCATCTGATTGATATGTTACTCGACATCCACATTTCATTGCTTCTTTGCAGAAGCCTATGCACACACATCAATCCACTGCTCTTTAACCTTTCTGTAGCTTAACCGTGACTTGCTCTTGCCAATAAGATATGTTCCTTGTCTAGCTTTGCAGATTCCCAACCAATTGCTATTGTAGGGGCAAATGTCTTGCTGGTAATAGCACTTCTGATCCATCTCTAGGTTTATAAGACCCTTGCTTGTTGTTGAGTTCTTCATAAATTTGTGCAACTTCTCAATTCCACAAGAGACTTCAATTTAGGTTGTGCCGAAAGACATGGGGGTCTCTTGACCACCAGTAGTTACTTGGTCGACCAGCATCCTGGCAATGTCTCTAACCATCCTGTTGGCCAAGTGGACATCCGCCAAGCATTTAAGAGTAAAGGCATGGACGCAACAAAGGAGATCTACCCATTATTATCCGAGGGCGATTATCCCAGTATGGTACCTAACCTGTAACATAGGAGAGTAGAGGGGGATGTACTCCCTTCCAGACCTTTACGTTGTAGGTTCCCAAATTATTGGACCTACAACTGCAGCAATCAACATGGACCTAACTTGCACCACGTTGAGTATCCAAGACAATCATATGCACATAAGAAGTTAATTTCCAAGGGACAACCCATATGATGGGTTACAATCTGATAGTATCAGATAGTCCCGAGAACCTGGACCTTGCTACATTAGAAAGTGTTAACTTAAGAACCACTTTCCAGCACCTGATGGATCACTTGCTGAATTCCACCTCCAGTTGATAGGACACTTCTCAGCCGACAAACCTGTGTCACAAAGAAAGTAAAACATAACTAGTAACAAAACAATGCAAAAACATCATAACTAAGTGAGTAAGATCTGTATCAGGATAGCAGTGAAGTTGCTCACTGAGTTCTCTACTACCCTTCTCAAGCACTAGTAAGTTTATTTGTGAGCCATGCATGCCA
The DNA here is from genome assembly GCA_028565015.1 of Pinguicula moranensis. Taxonomy (NCBI): domain Eukaryota; kingdom Viridiplantae; phylum Streptophyta; class Magnoliopsida; order Lamiales; family Lentibulariaceae; genus Pinguicula; species Pinguicula moranensis. The sequence goes on from JAOWBN010116263.1 coordinate 2,661, forward strand.
AAGGTTGAAGTAGCCAATCTGCAAAACTGTAGGGAAATGCTGAGAGTTTTGTCTTAGCTTTTAGCCAAGACCATGATTGCATATGTACTCCATGGAGCATAAGTTCAATGTTTGGATCAATTCCTAGGAAGTGGGCTTGATTTCTAGTTATCTAGATGGTCCAAATCATGGATAACCAGATGACATTCGAAGCAGGAGCGTATATTCCTCTAGGGACCTTGTCAGAGTGATCCTGTAAAGATGATGCAGCTCCACCATGAAGAGTTAGTGTTCCTAGCCAAGCTTCAAGGCCCCTTCAAAATGATTGCGTGATATTGCAATGTGAAAAGAGGTCAGGTATAATTTCTTCAACATCTTTATACTGCGGGCAAAGTATCTGTTGGCCTGCAGGAATGTTACCCCTATCCAGCAGAATAGATTTCACTGGCAGAGCACTTTGGATTAGCAGCCAGGCAAATACACAGACTTTTTTTTGGGCTAGGCTGGACCAACAGATTTTGCTCTGGGCTATGTAAAGAGCTGTAAATGTTTTGTGAGAATCCATTGAAATTAGGCTATAAGCTTGCCTCACCGTGTACACTCCATCCTTGCTGCAACTGAAAATATACTTATCCTTGACAAAAGGGTTGGGGGATCATTGGTCATTCTGCTGATCAAGTCACAGAGATCTATGTTTTCCTGGTTTTGGTGATGTCCTCTCCACCTCCAACCCAAAATCCAAGCTCCGTTGATCCACTATCCATCTTCCCCTATGCCGATATCTTTAGAGAGTTCAATTCTGAATAGCCATGGGTAACAAGCAGCCAGAGTTGAGTTGCCTAGCCATTTATCTGTACACAGCTTAGCACATTAACCATTTCCAAGTTGCAGTTTAATATTGTCAGAAACTAGTTGCTGCTAAGTGTGTCAGTCAGATTTAGCCACCATTCGGAGGAATATCCCCTTCCTTTTGGTCTACCAACAGTCTACCAACTGCAGGCTGTTGGTCAGCTGGAAACAAAGCTCTCTCTCTCTAGTAATGATTAGGGGGTCTTTCCCTCCATATTTGGAGCACAGGATATCCATTGCTCCAGTAGGTTCAGCATTCAAATTTGCAGCCCCCACTTGCACAGCATTGCTTTGTTGAAAGAGGATAGGCAGCGAGCACTAAGGACACCATCTGAGAAGGTTTTTGTGATTTTTTTCCAGGAGGCCAGGCAGAGTTTTTTCTTCTCCCAGCACTACCCCGGAAAAACTCTCTCTGAATTGAAATCAACTTCCTTATAATGCTCCCAGGTGCTCTAAAACATGAGAAAAAAAATGAGAGGGTAAGGCTTCTAGGACAGCATTTAAGAGTACAAGTTTACCTCCTTTCGAGAGTTGCTTGTGTTCTCAAGAAGTTAAGGCACTCTGAAATTTATCCACTACTGGTTGCCACGTTTCAGCCTTTCTCAACCGAGCCCCAACTAGCAACCCCAAGTACCTGAAGAGGTTTTTAGAAGGTAAACAATTAAGGCAGTCAGCCATTTCCCCTAACACCTCATCCTGCACATTCACTCCTATGATCTTGTTCTTTGTGAAATTAACTTTAAGACCGAATACAAACTCAAAATTCATTAGAATTTCTTTAAAAGCTTGCACCGAACTCCACTTAGCCTCACAAAAAATGATGGTATCATCAGCAAACTGCAAGTGAGAGACAAGTACTTTTTTTGCCTATTCTCAAACCTTTAAGGAGATTGAGGTCATCCGCCTTGCTGATCATGGCAGACAAGCCCTCTGCAGCCAATAAGAATAAAAAAGGAGATAGAGGATCTCCTTTTCTAATGCCACATGAAGGATAGAATTCACTATTGGGACTCTCATTGATTAGGATGGTAGGTTAGGAAGATTCAAGGAGACCCCTAATCCACCACTGCCAGCATGAAGGGAAGTTTATTCCTGCCATGATCTGGAACAGATAATTCCAATTTAAGGTGTCAAAAGCCTTCTCGAACTCCACTTTAAATATTAGAGCCTTCCTTTTCAGCTTCCCAACCTCATCAACCACTTCATTGGCCACCACAACAATGTCTATGAGTCTTCTTCCTTTGATGAAGGCATATTGCGAAGAGCTGATGAGATTACCCATCACCTGATTTATCCTGTTGGCTAATTTTTGGATATGATCTTTGGCATGGTACCGATTAGAGAAATGGGCCTATAGTCTTTGACCTGTAAGGGGTTAGAATTCTTGGCAATTATGGTGATGTGAGAGGCATTACTTCCCTTGCACAGTCTACCAAACCTGTAGAATTCCTGCATGAGTCCCATTATATCAATTTTAAGCGTGGGAAAGAAGTGTTTTATGAATTTAAAATTTGAACTATCCGGCCCGGGGCTTTTCTGGCTCCCACATCTATCTATCACTGCCATAATCTCAGCCTCAAAGGAGGGTTCTTATAGACGGATTTTAGTGTTCTAATCAATGGTTTGCAGTTGGATAGCAAGAGATTGTCTGATGCGTAGCTTTTCAGTGAACCTATCTCTAAAATGTCTGAGGAAGCAGTCCTTAATCCCAGCAGGATCCTCTAACCAGATTAGCCCATCCCATATGCCATTAATTATCTTGGCAGTCCTGGATCTATTCAGACAATTATGGAAATAAGCAGAATTTTCATCACCGAAATTCAGCCATTGGTTCCTTGATTTCTGATAGGTTGAATTGTTGAGATTCTTTGAGACAGCCTCCATCTTATCTTGTAAGTCTGAAAGTAACAACTGATCAAAGGAAATGTCTGTCTTAGTTGCCATCTCAAGGTTCTTGATACTACTTAGCAGATCCTCCCTCTGCTCAGCCTAATTCCTATGAGAGGAGTTATTCCAATCCTTGATTCTTTTTCTAAGAAACTGAATCTTCTTCATGAGTTGATAACTTATATAGCCTGGCACAGACATGTAGCTCCAGACTTGAGCAACCATGTCGGAAAATTCTTTATTTTGCAGCCACATATCCAGCACTTTGAACGGTTTGGGACCCTAGTTTACCTAGTTTGAAGACAACCTAACTAGACAATGATCCAAGCCATCTTTGTCCAGACCATCCTGTGACCAAATAGCATTAGTCTCCATCCACTTGCTACTAACAAGGAACCTATCTAACCTACTCATGGCTTTTAGAGATTTCAAATACCATGTGAACTTCCTACGAGCCATGGGCAGATTCTGTAGTTCTAGGTTAGAGACAAAAGAGTTGAATAAAGCAACCTCCTGTACATAATTTCGGGCTGCTACACCTTTCCTTTCACTTAGAGACAAAACTGCATCAAAGTCTCCCATAACACAACATTTTTCCATCTTAATTAGGAGTCAAACTTCAGTTAGTTCTGCCCACTGATCTTTTTTCTTTGCTAAGTCCCCAGGACCGTAGACATTGATCATATGAGAAGGGATTCCCCATTCCAGTGGCCTGAAACACCTAAGAAACCATCCCCACCCCCCGAAGTGCAGTTCTAGAGAACTTATTTTTGTTCCAAATGCAAAGGAGACCCCCTGAAGAACCAGAAGATCAAGAGAAGCACCAATCAAAATCAGTGTCAAACCATAGATAGGAGCAAAAAAATTTGTCAATGAAGTTGAGTTTGGTTTCTTGCAAGCTAATAAATTCAACCTTTTCCTTCAATATTAAATACTAAACCTTCATTCTCCTCTCATGCCCACCTAATCCTCTAACATTGTAAGTCATAATCTTCATAAACAAAAGCTGGTTTCCGGCCCTCTGAGGGATCTCACTGATGTCCTATGGTATTTTGCATTCATCCCATGCAACAGCCTGCGGAAATCCTCACTGTGGGAACCATTATCAACTCCAATTTAAGCCCCCATAGCCATAATGGAATCCACATCATCAAGAGGGTTTGGCAGAGGATCTCTGGTAAGGGCACTGGGGGTAGTGGGGGGTAGACTGAAGACTGAGCCGACAACTGACTTAACCAGCCATCCAAAATGGCTAGATTATGATCCCTAGCTGGATCTGCCTCATACCTTGTTTGACTTCTAGTCTTAGGCCTGCGGCTACTAAGTTTTGGCCTGCCTACCTTTCTATGATCTACCGCTACTGGGAGATGATACAAGGGTGGGAATTCCTCCAGGAGAGCAGAGGCCTCTGTTAGCTCACTGACAACCTTTTCAATCTGAAGGTTGCTAGACAACACTTGACCCGAGTTTACCACTTCCTGAGGGTACGAAGTTGTGTCCGGCTGGACCAACACAACAGCTCTGCTAGATAAAGGGATAGCAAATTCCTCCCCCACAATCACTAGATCAATTTCAGAGGTCTTAAGGGACTCCATGGACTCTGAAGCCTCTGGGTCCTTAAGTTTATTAGGTGTCAATCTCTGATTGTTCAACACACTTAGGTTGCCTTACTTCACTCGGTCTAAATAGAGGTCTCAGGAGCAGTATTTGCATCAGTAGGCAGAGATCTCATCACCAATGTCTGGATTGACTGTGCCTGGGGACATAAGTTGGCATTTGGATCAGTTGGTGAAGGGTGTCACCAACTAATCCTAGGAGGCTGCCATGATTGACTAGTCTGGCTCACTGGTCCTTCGGAAGTTTGCTTATCCTTAGACACATTAGTAGCTGGAATATGCTGTGCATTGCATAAGACTAGGTCCAGAGATTCCACATAAGTGTCCAAGGATATATCAGCAAAGGTCATAGAATCTGTATCAGAACATGTGAACATAGTGCCCTGCCATGATGGTGCAGGTTTCAGTGATTCTACAATGTACAACGTGCAGGCAGTTCCGTTGACCAATACCTGAATGCACTGCTGAACTTTAGAGCTGAGTGGGATCTTAACCACCAGATACGCAGCCTCCAGATTTTTCTTAGTCAAGGTGATATCATCAATGCAAATGAGAGAGCCTATCTTTTTTCCTACTGCCGCCGAATTTTGCTGAGACCAGGCCTGTATAGGCAGATCAAAGACTTGAACCCAACAGATACAATTGTTAGGAGGGGCGCTAGGTGATCACGTAGAGACATCCTTTACCCAGGTAGCCAATCATTCCAGGTTAATCAAATCTAGAGCATCCTCTTCCCATAGCAGGATGGTTTCCGGACTCAATGAGCTTACCCTGACACTTTGATACCCCGCAAAACTTAGTACTCTTTGAATCAGGTTGGTCCTTGGAGCAAAGTGGCTACGAAGCTGCGTTGGAGCCAGGAGTTGGAAGTTGCACTGGAAGACATTGACAGTAGATAAGAAGGCTTGGTCACAGCGCCAGCCTTAGAAGGAGCCGCACCAGAAGCACCACCAGGTTCTGAATTCTGGGGGGCCAGAGGCATTTTCAGAGTAGACAGAGTAGTTTTTGATCCCACTCCATTTGTCAATCCGCTTTTAGGATACCGATCTCTATTTGCTTGGAGACAATAGGATCCTAGCCATGTGTTGTTTATCTTGAACAACATCAAATCCAGATCATTCACGTTGCTAAAATCCGCAAAGCCAAAGTGGAGACCGCTCTTGTTTAGTTTATGGGCAATAGTGAGGCCGACAGATGTACCTTGATGCTTGAGGACACTCCTCAATCGATCCGCATCGCACCCTTTTGGAAAGTCGATGAGATAAAAATAGGTCATCCCCAACAACTTAGAAGCCTCATGGTGGGATGCCCCAAGCTGGGGCACTCGAGGACCCAATCTATCAAGAACATGGCGAGGGTTTTGAGGAATTGAATGAATGGGGCGGTATGTCTGACCTACAGGGGATTTACCCGCTTTGATGGCCGCCATCCTCATAAGTTTGAGCTGGTGTGGAGGGATCATCCACAAACTCATACCAACTATGCTAGCTTGTAATGGTATGGGCAATGGTAAGAATCGGAAAGGGTAAATAAAAACTAACAAATATGTGGGCGAACAGAGGTGTGACGATGTCTCAAACAAAGATTGCGCTGAAGGGGAAAGAAATAGAGGATGAATGGCTACAGTGGGTTGCCATATGATAGGGGCTACTAGTTAAAGTAAAAGAGGGACACGAAAAAAGCTACCCTAGTGCAGTGATGGAGTTGGTAAGAACAGGCCGGAGCAGCATCGACGGCAGCGTCTGAGGCTGCAGAAAGCTACAGGAACTGGGAGGGTTTACTGTATATGATGATAGGCTGTTTGACAGGCCTTTCCGGGCACGAAAGGGGTGCCCGGGAATAGGAGAGACTGGAGGATAGTACTACGCAATGGCAGAGATGGGTGGAGCGGCGAGTAATGGAGAAGAATCACGAGAAGGGGTGGAATTCATGGCAGGGAGACCTATACGGAGAGAATTCACAAAACCCGGGCAAGCATGGAATTTGCTATCCATATTTAATTCCGAACAACACCACATAAATGAAAATATAATTAAAACTAAAAAATTCAATCCAATCCAAGCTTTAATCCTCAACAATTCAGTGGTGAAAATTTCCAAATCAAACGCACACTTCTCCTTCCTTCAGATTTTTGTTCTGTGGCTTCTCTTTTTTCTCTACGCAAAAAAACTCTTCTCCAGGCGGTTCCCCTCCCCGGTTTTTCTCTTTGATTCTCCAGTGGCCTTTTATTATTCCAGCGTGGTCCCTTTCATGCGGCTCTTTAAGTGTTTCACGTGAGCTTTTTGTTGTTTGTCTTTTATTTCTTCTTCAATTTTGCGTGCGGCTATTTCTTTCTTTCCGCGTGTAGTTTTATCTCCTTCTTTTCCTTGTGGCTGACCTTCTTTTGCGTGAACTTTAATATCTTTCTCCTCAATTGTTTTTTGTCTTTTTCTTCCTGTTCTTCTTTCCTCAATTTTTGTCCTTTCTGGACCTCTCTCCGTTAACAAACAACAGTCTCCTTCTTTTCCTTCAGCTTTTATTTTGTTGTTTCTTTTTGGTTCTTCACGTCTTTTTCTCTATAATTGTTTTCTTACTGTGCAGCCCTTCACTTTTTTTCTCTGATTTTTTTTTTATGCAGATGCCCCTTTTGTCTTTGGACGTGAGGCCCTTTTCTTCTTGTTGGTCGTGTGAATCTTCTTCTTTCACGTCAAGTGGCTGCCCTCCTCTTTTGATTTTTCTAATCCTGAATTGCTCTCAAGCGTCTCTCAACTTTTCTCCAAGTTTTTGTGCGGCTGTGTGAATCCTTCCCTACCCAAAACTTCCAGCGACTATTAATGTTTTTAATTCCCCGAGTGGCTGCCCTTCTTTTTTTCTTTCATGTGAACGTGCGGCCCTTTAAAAAAATTAGGTCTCCTCCAAATTTCTTTCTTCTTGGTCCAATAAATATTTTTTTTCTCCTTTGGACTTTAGGCTGGGCTTGGTAGAAATTGACTTGCCTAATTAAAATGTGTGGTCCAAATTCTCTTTTCTTCAATGAATTTTCATAAAAAAAATCATAAAATAAATCAAGTTAAAATCATATCATTTTTTCAATAAAAATCACCAAAATGAGTCATATATAATTATCCATAAGTGTAAAATCATAGGAAACAAATAGGTACATTGCATGCGACATATTTTGCTTCCATAATTGACAAAGCGATGCAATCTTGGTTCTTTGTTGTACCAAGATATGGCTCTACCACCAATGATGATGACATATCCAGAGGTCGACTTAGAGTCATCCGGGTTGCCTACCCAATCAGTATCTGTGAATTCCTTTAGACACAGGTCTCCACCTTAATAGCATAGAATTAGATCGGCTATTCCACAAAGGTAACGAAAAATCCTCTTCACTACTTGTCAATGAGCAGGACCCGAGTTAGTTTCGTAACGGCTCACCAACCCAACTTCAAAGCTGATGTTTGGTCGTGTATATGACATGGCGTACATTAAACTACCTATGGCACTTGCATAGTGAACAGTCTCATTTCTTCTTTTTCGTTATCTATTTTTGGACCTTGATCGAGTCTTAGTGTTAGACCCTTATCAATGGGGTGTCAATGAGTTTAGAGTAATGCATATCTCAACACCTAGGATATAGGATTTTGTCTATATACGTCTGTTGGGACAAACTCAACATTTTCTTAGAACAATTTCTGCATATCTCAACACCTAGGATATACCTAACTTCACCTACATCTATCATCTGAAAGACGGAAGATAGTCACTGCTTAGTGGCGTTGATCACTTCCATGTTGTTTTAAGCCAATAATAAGTCATCGACATATAGGGAGCGAAACATGATTCCTTTTTTTGTCTTTAGGACATACACGCAATGATTTTCATCCATCATGGTGAAGCCATACGAAGTAATGGCCTCATAAAATCTGGAAGACTGCTTAAGTCCATATATGGATCTTTTAAGACAGCATACCTTGTCATCTTGACCTACTAAGACGAACCCAACAGGTTAATCCATGTAAATCTCTTTCTCAAGTGTTCCATTGAGGAATGCAGTTTTTACATCCATTTGGAATAGTTTGAGATTAAAATTGCAACCAGTGCTAGAAGTAGGTGAATAGAGGCAATTCTCACTACAGGAAAAAATGACTCTTCATAGTCTATACCCTCTATTTGGGTAAAATCTTTCGCCATGAATTGGCCTTTGAACTTGCTGATTAATCCATCCATACCGCGCTTAACCTTGATTATCCACTTACATCCAATCAATTTTCAGATATGTGGTGGATCAACAAGTTCCCAAACCTCTTTTGTTTGCATCGAGTTCATTTCATCCGTCATGGCACTTAGCCATTTTTTATATCGTGTGAGTCCATAGTCTTGTTATAAAAGGTGGGCTCTTTTATTTAGAAAGGAGCGCAAAAGAGTACATTTTCCTTGATCTAAAATTATCGGCGATGAATTCTTCCGCGTTCAGTCCTTCGGATAACAAGATCTTCTTCTTGTCAGGTTGAAAGTCTGCTCCCACTAACTCATTGGCTCATGGGGCTAACGGTGTGAGAAGGGTTGCTCTCACTAACCCTCGGGTTTGTGGGGCTAGTAGTCACATCATCCTTGCCTACATTTTGAGAACTAAACTCGTTTCTATGTATAAAAGTTTGGGGACTTACCTCTCTTTCATGTTGACCCTCATTTTCGTTAGGCATGAAGTATAGAAGACTTACCTCTCTTTAATTTTGGCCATTATATGGCAAGTTCCCACCTTGAATAGGTTGGATTACACTATTCTAGGTGGTTTGATAAAATATACTCTCCCACATACCAAGAGATAGTGACATGTCTTATTGCAATTTATATAACTGACCGTCCTGTTTTATTTCTCTGATAGCTGGAAACTAATCCTCTAGAAATTTGATATTGCGACTGTCGATTTCAGTCATGCTCTGATTCGAGTGTTCACCAAACATTACATATACTTTTGAATGTTTGGGGTATCGAATAAACACCCTCTTACTTGCTCTTGGACGAAGTTTTTCATGTTGATGGGTTGGGTTGCGCACATAGCCTACCGAGCTCCATGGTCGCATATGGTCCAACATAGGCTTCCTTTCATTCCATAACTCATATGGAGTGGTTGACACACTTTTACTTGGTACTCTATTGAGGATGTATGTTGTCGTGACCAACGTATCTCTACAAAAGTTAATGGATAGGTTGGTTTGCGCCATTATAGACTTAACCATATCAAGTAGGGTGTAATTTTTACATTTCGCAACACAGTTTTGATACAGTGTATATGGAATAGTAAGTTGCCTTAATATGTCCTTTTCATCACAATACTCATTTAACATATCAGAAAATTATTTGTGACCATGGTAAATTCAAAAATCTTAACTTTTTAATCCAATCGGTTTTCTATTTCTGCTACGTAGCGTTTTAACACATCAAGTGCTTCAAATTAAATTAATTCCAAATCATGCATACTAAAATTTAAATTGCACTAAGCAAATTAAATTAATTCCTAATTGTGTATACTAAGGACCTATTTTGTACAACTTTTTTTTCTGATTATTTTTCTCATTCTTCTTTGTTTCTAGATTATTTCAAAAACAATATTTTAAAACTCCACTCCTACTTCTACTTCTATTTTTTTTCATTCAAAACTCCTTTTTTTAGAACTAGTTAGGAGGCTACTTTTTTCTTCTACTTCTACTTTTAATGGCACTTTCGTAAATAAATTAAAGTTATCTTAACAAATTTAACTATAAACACTATTAAATCAACTTACAAAATTTGATTGCAAACACTATTTCAATAACTTTAACAACTTTTTCATAATTTTACCAAATACTCAAAAAATACAAAATTAAAAGGAGAAGTAAAAAGAAAAGCAAACGGAGAAAATTACTATGGGTACAAAACAAGGCCTAAAAATTATAATTTAATTGCATGTATTGTAAAATTAATTAATTTAACATATAAATGATTTAAATAATATAAGAAATACTTATAATCGTAAAGCTCGTCTACCAAATTTTCACACAAAATTTAAATATTCAAAATAATAATTAACACATAGTTAATTGATAATTTTGGAATAATTAAATGATTGACATATAATAAAATATTAACATATAGTTAATAAAATATTTTATATAAAAGCAATAACATGACAATCGACACATTTAGAATAGCAAATATTCTATTATAAGTTTATTCGATAATTTTTAATTCTTATCAAATAAGAAACAAATTCTTACTGGATAAGAAACAAATTCTTATCGAATTCTAAGTAACACAATAATTCTGTAAGAAACCAATTCCGTAAGAAACAACACATGAAATTGTTTTTTAAGAATGCGTAAAAAAAAATAGTAAGTTATAATGTGCAAATTAATCTATACAGTACAAATATGCGATGAAAACAAATTAACAAATAATCACGTTTCGAGCATCATCAAGAACGAACCTGGCTCTGATACCACTGTAGATCTAATTAGAACAGATCAAATAATGAACAAATACCATAACGAATTTGTACCTTTAATGCGAAAGCGTATAGTACCGTACTCCGTCAGTTGATTATATCACTAACACAAATCAGGAGTCTACTAGAGTCTCCTTGTAATCCACGAATCAGATCTCGCTTACGCAGAAGATTAGGCAGCAATTCTAGGGAAACTGTATATATGTTTTTGGCTCTTAACACATGAGAATAAGAAAACTGGAGTAAGTCAATACCCCTGAACCTCTATTTATAGGAGAGATTAGAGTTTACTAATTAATGTATAATTACATCATTGATCCTAAATCTAGTTAGGATGATAGAATCCTACCGTAATTATAATTTTTAAGATTATATACTTGCTATAATTAATTTGATTACACTTGCTTGTATATTTTGTCTGACAGAGAAGACGACATGTTACAAGAGCGAGATAAGTATTGAGTCACCCCTTCGTTGCTTGAGCCATGAATGAGGAAGCTCTATTATGGAGATTGTTATTCTACTCTGCGGACTTGTAATGGGAAGATTAGACGCTGAGGCTTTTAAGACCTTGAAGACATCTATTACATCATAAGACAGTGAAGACATCTAGTACTTGTCGATTTAGGGAGTTTCTTCTTTTAAAAACCAAAATTTGTATAAATGTAAGAAAAATAGAGTAGAAAAATAAATGGTTAAAGAAGTATGTTGAGAAAAGAGAATCGTAACTTCGAAAGAGAATTGAATAATTTAAAAATAGGGATATAAGAGTATAATTTATTTGAAATACAAAAAAATAAAAAATAAAATAGCTTCATCCAATTACAAAACATAAGGTGCACCTTGTCAAATAGTGTTGCATTATTTGACCAAAATAAGTCAATTTAAACAAATAAGGTTGTTAAATAAACACCTAATTTATACATTGCGAGATGACCGAAAAAATTAATTATTTCATGAACCTTGTTTAAAAATCAATCACCTTATCATTTTTCAGTATCATTTTGATTTGCTAAAAAGAGTGTGAATTGATTAGTACAGGGTTAGAGGGGAGCAGACTTTTGTATGTCTACGAGTAGATATAACTGTCCTAAATGATTACCAGTGAGAAAAAGACCATTTAGCCCCTTGTAAACTAAATAAACAGACCAAGTTGGCTAGTATAATGGATAAGCAATTCCAAGATATTAAAGTTGGGACATACTAACTCTTATTCGCACTCACATCCACAACTCCACACCACGATAATTGGCTATTCGCTCCAACCCTGCGCTTCAGAAGTTGTATGGTTCAAAAGTTGTGTAATGCTATTTATTTTAAAGAATTTAGCAAATTCGTCCCAAATGAGTTCGGGCCCGTGCAGGCATGTGGTTGGCCAACTTATAAGGTGAGCGCGGACTATTTTTATAAAACAATCTACTATTAAGGTGATTGATTGTTGCACCGTACTTTCTTATGTATTGGTTTATTTTTGTGTCGGATATTTAACTGTAACACTACCACACCACAAATCCAACTAAACGCGCCATGTTGAGACTTGTTTCATAATGTGGGCATTTACCACAACAATCAGCAACATAGGCCCAAAGCTCTATATAATTTTTTTATATGGTCGTGTAATAGTTCACAGTTCATTATTATTTTTAGTAATTCAGCTTGTGTAATTGTGGGTTTCAGAGACCTTTGATCTTTATTGGATTATTAAGCCATATTAGTTCTGATATCATGTCAAGAATTTATCAAACTCACCCTAAGTGAGCAATATATAAGATAGGTGTTAGTTACTCTTATAAGAAAAAAAAGTTACAAGGTGGATGTGGGCATGTGTGTGTGGGCGTGGGTGTATGGGCCAACTTATAAAATAGATGTGGGCGTGTGGGCCAACTTAAAAAGTTGATGTGAGCTACTCACATAACAAAATTTTTATTACCAATGTAAACATTTATATCACCATTGGAGTGGTGGTCAAATTTGTTGGAACTCACAAATAGCAACTGGTCTAAGGATAATATCCAGTTAAATTTAGGCAATGGGGAATGCGTTCAACTATGTCATGATAAATGGCTGAACAATACTGCCTTGTCAGTTAGCTTTCCATGGCTTTACAGAGTTGAGCTCTTCAAGGATATTTCAGTGGCAGATGCTGGTCAATGGGCTAATGGGGTCTGGATATGGAATTGGAGATGGCAAAGACAGCTACGTGCTGCTGAAAATCCAGATTTCATTGAACTATCAGGTTGCCTGCAGAACATCTCTCCTTCTCCGAATACAATAGACAAGTATTGCATCAGTAACAATAAGGGGGGCAAATATACTGTCAAGGATGCCTACAGTCAGATTTCACTTGTTAATCAACAGGCCTTCTCAGATTCTCACCTGGCATTAACCAAACTCATTTGATCTTGTCTAGCCCCTAAAAAAAGTTTGTATCTTCACCTGGTTATTAATCCAAGAGGCGATTCCAAATAAATTCACTCTGCAACAAAGAGGTATCATTCCAAAAGGTCAGCTCATCACTTGTCCTTTATGTAATACTCGGGATGAAACCTCAACTCACCTCTTCTCTGAATGCTCTATCACTGCACAACTGTGGAGAGGACTGATTGCTTGGTTATCTAATTCCTCTGTTGTTACTACTTCTGAAGGATCTACTACCCCTTCCCTACTGGAACACTCTACCTCAGTTCCCCCAGGAGTGAACATATCAGCTTGGAACTCCATATGGTTATCCCTGATTTGGACTATATGGAAAGCCCGAAACAGAGCCCATTTTTAGGTTGAATTGCCTTGCCTACAAATGTTGTGAGATACAGGTCAGATGCACTTTAGAGTTTAAAGGATGGACTATTCTCCATGAGATTCTGCCAATGCCTTAATATGTCTCGTTGAGTCCTGGCATCTGATTTATGTATACTAGTGCAGTGTAACTACTTAGTTTTTCAATGTGGTACAGGTTAGATGCGGGAGAAAGGGGATAATTCATTGTAGCCACATTCATTGGCTTCTCAGGTGGCATATACTAGGTTGTTCAATACCATGCTGAAACTGCCTCCTTCTTAATAGATTGTTATCGATGTCTTCTCGAGTTTCTACTTGTACCAGGCGTCCAAGCAATTGTATGATGCAACAATTTCCTAGAGAGAAAGGAGGGCAGACCTGCTAACATCCATGTCAACTGCTGACCTATGTCTCTCAAGCTTTGGCGCTATCTTTACATTACCATGTGAAAATAGATAGGGGGCACTCTATAGGACTCACTGAGATCCTTCATAAAAACAGAGACAGGAAGTACGGAGAATTCATACAACTAAGAGGATGTTTGTCACCATCTTGGAATATACTCAAACTGAAAAACAACGATGACAGTAAGGCTTCGGGTCCTTATGCACTGGTGCAAGTATGCACATCAATTCTGCCCTAATTTTTCCATAAGGGTTCAGCTAATCAAGGGAAGCAATCATACTTACTGATCATAAGGGCAGGTCTATTCCACTTATTTGGCTAGATGAAAGGCAGTGCATCTAAGCGGCCTTCCAAAGGCCATTGAGATCCAGTAACACAAGTCGACCACATACATTGACTAGCAACAAAGATTCAAGAACTTTGACCTAATAGGTGAATGAGGCTGGTTGTAATCTTGAAAGAGATATGTATTATCCTTACCCTACCGACTATATCCTCTATTCATTACAGGGATAGCTCACCAAACAGGAAGAAGCTATGTATCGATATTCCTATAAAAAAAAAGATATCGATAAGTTGATAGTCATGATAATTTGTTTGGTGAATAGCGGATGATGGCGATGAACTGAATGCGGATATGTTGGTGCATTCATGAGGTTAGGGGAGCCAAACATCCGATTACCCTTAACTATATTGGAGGGTATGAAAGTAGGGCAGGATATACAGTTCTTGATCGAGTATCCAATCACTGATTTCATTTAGTTAGGTCCTTTGCTCTTAGGATATCTAATCTTGTGGCTATTTTCGGTTATCGCTTTTGTTTTCTTTGTCCCTTGTAAATATTATACCATATATATGAAATTTGGCTTACCCAAAAAAAGGTTCGAATTTGGAAACTAGCAACGATTTCTAGTTTTTTTAGAAATTAAAAGAAATTTATTGAGGCTATTCTGATTCAAACTCGGGTGGGTGGGATTAAAAAATTCTTAATCAGAGACCATCAAGGTAGTCTTCAATGTTGTATTTATTAACACAATTAAATATTTATATGTTAACTAATTTGGATAGTATATATTATTTTTATAATTTTTTAATATAATTATTTTTGATAATTTAATATTTTAATTGATAGTTTTATCTAACATTTGTTATTACGAAGTTAGCTGAAAAATTGTTGTTGTTCTGTATCGATTATAATAACTTCTGAACATGCATATCCGACCAATGTTAATAATAAAAATAAATTTTTATTATTCTAATTTCTATCGCAATATTTAGATATGTATACCCAATCGAACGTTGTCCGCCCTAATTTACTCACTAGTCTTGGCGCAAGATATGAATTCTTCGTGCTGAAACCAATCTAAATGTTGGCCACCTACTAACAAATGGGTAAGACCAAGCAGGAATGCCGAGATATTGGATATGAGCTATGATGTCCTTTTAAATATTGACTGAAAGTTCAAAGGTAATGCTCTTTTGAATCATAAAAAATATTGACACAATCACTAAAGGTTACCAAAGTTGAACAATCAATATTAAATTTCACCCATGTTAGAGGAAGACCGTTACCAAAATCGAAAGACGAGGAGATCTGAATAAGGCGTAATAGGGGCCAATTCAGAAATGGACTCGAAAGGAGCTGGAAGAGTCATCACTGACAATTTTTCTAGCTTTGTGCTAATAATGGATTAAAGCAAAATGACTCTATTAAATTTCAGTGCTTCTATTTAGTAAAGTTACTGAAATTCGATACATTTGACGCAATTCATCTTGAGTCCCAACGGAAACGGTCTCTTTGTATAATTATAAGGGTAAGGCCGCGTGTATCTGACCCCACAGACACCAACTTAGTTGGTAATATACTGGGTACGTTAAATTTTTTTAGGGGCCAATTCAGAAAGCAACTCCAAAAGACGATTATTTTTTATTGAGACATGGCGAGTACCTTGAAAAAAGTCGAGCTAAGACGGTGAGAAGCAAAAGATGAGACACCAAATATAAAAGCTCGATGTTGCAACACAATTCCTCGAAAGAAGTGTTATCCTATAGCCAGAGGAAAGGTTAGATTTAAGTCGTGAATTAGGAAAACTCATTAGTGCTCCTGAAGCAGAACTCTTGGCTATTAAGGAGGAAATAGAAGTTGTTGACACACTGAATTGATTGGAAGTCAGATGGAGTCATGGGGAAATGACATAGCAAATATGATGAGCGAGAACACGAAAGTGTTCACTTAGATTTGAACTAATACATAACCGAAATTCTCAATTAGGTATTAATTTCAGATAAACACTAATATTGCAAATATTCTTCGACAAAAACCGTAATAATATAGTAATTTTTTGATAAAAAAAAAGCTTAGAGAGCTATTGGAGAAGTTTCAAGATAATATCTTGGGGATCAATAGAGAGTTGTGAAAACGAACCCTGTTTTGAGCAAGCCAAAGCTTTTGAAAAAATAAGCGGGGATAGTAGGTAAATGAGGAATGAAAATTAAAAATTAACTATAGAACGCTCCAAATAAAGTGGATTACTAAGAATGTCCAGAATCTATGGTTCAATCAAGCCATAGAGAAAAATAACTTTCAAACATGTTTAAAAATTCAGTTTATATGTAATTGAAAAAATAGGCAAACACTGAACCAAATCCAAAATTGAATCTATATCGGAATCCTCGTATAAGATTTAGGGGGTGTTTTGCGCAGACCCTCTTATGCTTATAATTGGATTATAATAACTTTTTTTGAAAAAATAAAGAGTTA
>JAOWBN010116373.1:0-19402 GCA_028565015.1 Pinguicula moranensis
GAAGAGTTATTTTTTGAAAAAATGTGCTTATAATTGGATTATAATTTTAAGAAGGCTGCGCAAAACAGGGCATAAGTACCATTAAGAATAGAAGCAAGCATCAAGTATCCAGTTTGGTTGATGGCATGTTCTCATGGATTAAGGGTCAGCAGAAGTTTGTTTTCTCTCCATAATTTCATCTAGATTTCATTTTTTCTTCATTGGTTATAGTTTCAGTATTTAATTGCAACAAATCCCCCCATCAGTTTGGTGTTTTTACAGCAACAAATCCATATCAGAGCAGTGCAAAATGCATCACCTTTCCCTGCGGATTCGACCCTAAGCTCTCCACTTGCTACCCATTAGCCTGTGTAGTATAATTCAGGATACTTTTGAGGTAGTTTTCCAGACATGACACTGAAGAAAACAGTCATCAACCAAGTTCGAACACTAACTTCTTCCTGCCCTTGTTGGCTTCTTGGACATACTGAGCCGTCCGTTTTGCGATATCGTGTCTTGCCTTTTCGTGTATGGCCTTGACTAGATCGACCTTTTCTTCCTATCAAGATTAACATGTTCACTCATAGGTAAAAGAATTAGATCAAGGGATGACAAGGGGTTAAAGCCATACACGATTTCAAAAGGAATCAACTACGTAGCTGAATGGACACTTCGATTATAAGCAAACTCTACATGCGACAAGCAATCTTCCCATATTTTGAGATTATTAGAAATAAGTGCTCGCAGTAAAGCACATAAAGTCTTATTCACCACTTTAGTCTGACCATCCATTTGGGGGTGGCATGTGATAGAAAAACGTAATTTTTTGCCAAGTTCAGCCCACAACGTCTTCCAAAAGTAACTCAAGAACTTAGAATCCCGACTGGATATTATGGTTCTCGGCATACCATGAAGTCTAACCACTTCCTTAAAGAACAAATTTGCTATGTGAGAGGCATCATCAGTCTTGTGGCATGCAACAAAATGAGCCATTTTTTTAAAATCGATCAACAATTACAAAAACGAAATCCCTACCACCCTTAGACCGTGGCAAACCAAGGACGAAATCCATGGAGAGATCCGTCCATGGCTCACTAGGAATAGGCTATTGAAAATCCGATTAGGGTTTCAGATCTAGCATGAATAATGCGGAAACAAAAAATTTCATGCCGTTCTCAGGATCTAGGTTTGTAAATGCTCAATCTAAGGCTAGGGATCAGAAAAAGAAACTACCTTTCTGGCGAGTTGACAAAAAATGATTGGTTTCCATGGACATGGTAGCCTCCAAATTATGAGTTCTCTACCACGTGCATTCCTTGATGGGATGAAGCAAGGTTACTAGACACGTATGAAAGCTTTCCAGCGACCACGGCGTCGTGGATGCGGAATCACGTGAAGATGAACTTGATCGGGAATGTCGAGAAGATGAAACGGTCGGAACTATTATCATGTTTCACATATCATTGATACGAGGTTAATCACATGGATATGCGTGTACGGGGTATATAGTATTGGACATGACCCACATTGACTTGCTGTATGAATTGTGTTTGTGTCATCAACAAAGTTATAGACAATACTAATTAAGTTATATTAGATATTCATAATTCTAGATGATTAGTGTATATTACGTGAGATTATCAAGTGCTGCTTTTAACCGAGGGATATAAAGGTAATTTCCGAATATGCATGACTCATGCTGGAATTTGTGAATGATCAAGAAGATACCTTTGTCCGTCTCACTTTATGTGAGATTAGTGATATCCATGGGCCTCTTGATGCAGTGATAATTGTTATGCATGCATTTGTGATTATGGAATAATTATATATATATATAGCAATTATGTACTGAGGATCAGGAAAATTAAGTAATGGTCAAGGATGACACATTCCTATGTTTGATATTAATTAATGGACATTATGTGATGAAGAAATTAATACTAAAGAAGATTAAAGGATCACGATTTGTCTGTACTAGATCGGATAATCATAATGCATTGCTAAATGTCAATTATGATTTATAAATTAAAGATTATTAATTTATTACGGATATGGATATGGATCTTACTGTGTCGCTCTATTTGACGAACTGAAGCATAGAAAATTAATTATGTGAGACATAATTAATGAATTTCGCGAACGGATAGAGATCGGGCCGAGATGAATTAATCAAGATTAATTAATTCAACGACCCGACATGAGAAGAAAAATTGGGCCTCGGTGGGACCGAACCAAATACACGGATACTGGGCTCGATTAAATCGATCCCAATCCAATTTGTGGCTACTGGGCTCGATTTAATCGAGCCTAGCTCAAAGAAAATGGCAAATGGGCTCGATTAAATTGAGCCCAGCTGAATTTGTTTATTAGGCTCGATTAAATCGAGCTAAATACTCAAAGTATAAAATGCATGAATAATTCACACCTGAAAATTAGTTCCGACCGTTTTGTCCTCTCGACATTCCCGATTGAGCTCATCTTTGTGTGATTCCACCTCCGTGACATCGTGGTCGCCATAAAGCTTGCATACGAGTCTAGCAACCTTGCTTCATCATGTCAAGGAGTGCACGTGGTAGAGGCCTCGCAATTTGGAAGCTACCATATCCAAGGAAACCAAACGTTTTTTTGTCAACTCACCGGAAAGGTAGTTTCTTTTTCCGATCCCTAGCCTTAGATCGAGCATTTACACAACTAGATCCTGAGAATGGCATGAAATTTTTGTTTCCGCATTATTCATGCTAGATTTGAAACCCTAATTGGATCTTTCAACATAGGCAGCAGTGTGTACACCCCATGGGGTTTTAGCCTAGACTTGGACTTCCTACACATGATGCAACTTTTGCAAATCTTCACATCTTTTCTCATGCAAGACCAATAAAAATGTTCATGTAAAACAACCAATGTCTTTGCCACTCCAAAATGTCCAATGAGTTCCCCCCCTCCCAATGTGCCTCTCTAACAATTAATTCACGGAAGGAACATTTAGGTATACATAACTTGTCTTCCCTAACAAATACCCTTCGTGCCTAAAGAATTTATTAGAGGTCGTATGCTCACATGATAGATAAACATTCTGGAAATTAGCTTCTTGAGAATATAATTTCTTAATAAGTTCAAAGCCAAGCATCTTAGCATCAAGTACTAAAATCAGGGTGTACCTTCAAGAAAGGGCATCTGTTACGACATTCTCCTTACCTTGTTTGTACTTAATGACATAGGGAAAAGTCTCAATGAAATCCATCTATTTGGCATGTTGCTTGTTGAGTTTTTGTTGCCCCTTGAGATGCCTGAGCTCTTTGTCATAAGTAGGGTAATTGAGCATGGCTCCGCTCAATTTCTCACTGAAGTATGCTATTGGCCTCTCATCCTGCATCAAAACACTACCAATCCCTATGCCCAAGGCATCACATTTATCTTGAACATTTTGGAAAAATCAGGAAGGAAAAGTAATGGAGCATCACTTAACCTTTCCTTGAGAAGTTCAAAAGCAGTCTCTTGCTCCTTACCCCACTCGAATGCCTTGTTCTTCCTAATGACCGAGGTGAGAGGTGCTGAAATCCTTTATAAAACGGCGGTAGAAACTAGCAAGACCATGGAAGCTCCTCACTTGGCTTACAGTGTTCGGGCTTGGCCATTCCTTGATGGCTCGGACCTTCTCCTCATCAACTTCTATACCACTCAAGTCTAGCTTGACCTACTGATTGTTGACTTGAAACTTGAGGGGTGGTCTTCTTATCTTAGTTGGTCCCGGCGGATTGAGACTACCCTGGTGGGTAGAAAACTAGGAGGCTATCTGGCAGGGGATGAGAAAGGTAAGGCTACTGCTCAGACTGATGACTGAAAAACTATTAATTCTCAGGTAAAAATATGGTTATTGAACTCATTGACCCCTACCATCGCCTCCTCTAATGATGTTTAGAGTTTGTGAATGATATTTGGGCTCGACTGAAAAAAATTACTTCAAAAAAGAGAATCAGATGCGTGTATTACAGATTGAAAAGGCAATTCAAGACTTGATTAAGGAGGACACGAAAGTTGAAGATTATGTTGCTTCTTGTATCAAGCTATGGGAGGAAAATAGATCACTTCATGCCTGCTTTGTGTTGTAGTGATCCAGCCTACATGAGGGCAATGAATGATGAAACAAAGTGAATTATGAAGTTCCCGATCGGCTTGAATCTTATATTTGGCCAAAGAAGGTCCATCCTTCTCTCTCAGCCTACCATACCACCCCTTGATGATGCTATTGTTGCGATGATACAAGAGGACACTCAGATGGAGTTACATTCTAAGTTTATATTTTTTCGAGTGCCAAATCTTTGGCTACTTTGATTTTGGTTGCCTGCACGCCTGCTTCGAAGGAGGAGAGTCGTAGTTGCTACAACTGCAGCGAGATAGGACATCTGATAGAGTTGTGTCCTAGACTAAGGAGAGATAGGAATTCTGGATGGAGAGGAGGTTGTAAACAAGGAGGTAGTCGTGGTTGGACTAGCAGTGGAGCTCGAGTTGGTGGACAAGGAGGCTATTGTACACACATGAATGTGGATGCTAAGGAGGATGAGCTGGGAGGAATAAGAGATGGCCCACCCATTGTACCAAATACGTCTGGTAATCTGGCTCTTTACCCGAGAGGTACGCATGACACTATCACACTTGCATCTGGTCCAACCACTGGCTCCCCAGGTTGGATTTGCGACTATGGAGCAAACATATATGTGGCAGGTACTACTAGGGAGTTCAGTTCCTATACTCCCCTGGAAGTGCCTTCCAGTGTTAAGACCGCAAATGGCACCGCTCGACCAGTGATTGATAAGGGTACAGTACGATACACAGACACTCTAACATTATCTAAAGTTTTGCAAGTTTCTTCATTTCTCGTAAACCTTCTTTCCATTAGTTCCTCTATTCTTGAATTAAACTGCCAAGTTATTTTTGATATCCCACATGTGATCTTCCAGGAAAAGGGGTCAGGCAGGGTATTTGGGACTGGACATGGAAGCACGGACTCTGGTACATGGATCAGAAAGGCCTTGAATTAGCTCTTTCACTAGTAGCAGAGCAGTCCGTGCAGGAAAAGAGGGTGGTGGCCTACCTACTTCATAGACAATTAGGTCATCCCTTGTTTTCTATTATGAGTCGACTGTATCCAAGTTTATTAGTATAGATTAATAAGGATACACTAGTTTGTGATTCTTGCGAGCTGGGTAAGCATACCACAAGCTCATATGTTAGCTCTAGTTATAGGAGTTCTCGTATTTTTGATGTGGTACATTCTGATGTTTGGGCGCCTTACCCGACTTTGACCTTTAATGGATTTTGTTATTTTGTGATATTTATTGATTGTCATTATCGTATGACGTAGTTATATTTGATGAAAAGTAAGAGTGAAGTCTTAGCCTATTTTAAGGATTTTCACAGGGAAGTTCAAAGATAATTTGCAGCAATAGTGAAGGTTAATATATCTGATAATGGTACTTAGCACACAAACAAGTTATTTGCAAAATACCTGTCCACACAGGGAATTCTATACCAGACCACTTGTCCTTATACATCATAACAGAATGGAGTTGCAAAAAGAAAGAATCATCATCTCCTAGAGATTGCAATGAGTATGATGTTTGAGATAAATGTTCCAAAGTAGTTGTGGGGTCTAACAGTTATGACTGCTACTTTCCTGATAAATCGACTCCCCTCACGGATACTGAACTGTTCTTCACCACATGATATATTGACGGGCACCAGAGGAAATTGGATAGAGTTGAGGCCATTTGGCTATGTGTGTTTTGTGTAGAATAACCGGCCTAGTGTTGGAAAATTTGATCCGAGAGCCATCAAGTTTGTGTTTGTGGCATACTCAGTAACCCTGAAGAGGTATATTTGTTGGAGTCCAGTTGAGAAACGGTAATATGTGAGTAGAGTTGTTACCTTCCGTGAGCAGGAACCATATTTCCTACAAGAGACATCCCCACCTTTTGAGAGCTCGCATTAGGTGTACGGTGAGAGGGGATAATAGCATAACAATTGGAGGTATAGGACGAGAGGGGGAAAGGAGTGACATTGGAGATGAGTCACGGATAGTATGGGGGAGATTTTGTGGCCTTCTCCTCCCGGGACACAGGTGCAGAGTCGGGAAGTGATAGGGAGGTGAGTAACAGAGAGACTCCAAGGTTGCGTCACAAATACATGAGAAGGAGAGTCAACTGTGAGTTGCGTTCGCTTGTCCCATGTTCTGGTACCTGGCCGGCTTCAACTTCGAAGACACTTGTGCCATCGCCCACCACAGATCATCTAGCTATCCCATGTGACATTATTCATTTTACTTCATCTCCCTCTCCCTCACCCTAGATGCTAAGGCAGACCACCCGTGTCAATGCGGGAGTTTCATCGGATCGATATGGTTTCCCTCATGATATTACCCAGTATATTTTTTACTCTCACATATCACTTAGCCATGGGACAATTATTGCATCTTTGGACAAGTGTTTTTGTGCCTAATTGTTGGCAAGTTGCGATGGAGAACCATACATGGAAAGCTGCCATGATAGAGGAGTTGGAGGCCTTAACAACGAATGAAACCTGGGACCTTGTACCAATGCCACCTGAGAAGAAAACTGTGGTATGCAAATGGGTGTTCACTGTGAAGAAAAATCAAGAAAGAAAGGTGGAGAGGTACAAGGCTTGACTGGTTTCGCATTAGTCGCCAAGATGAGTACAGTCAAGACCTTAGTCTCCATAGTAACAAACAAAGGATGGATCCTACACCAGGTCGACATAAATAATGCATTTCTTCATGGTGACTTACTCCAGAAGGTATACATGGAGAGAACTCTGGGATTTGACACTGATCAGACACTGGAATAAGTTTGTAGGCTTAAAAATCCTTATATGGCCTGAAACAATCCCCAAGAGCTTGGTTTGACCGATTCATGAAGGCTATGGTGGGCATGGAATATTAACAGACCAATGCTGATCATACTATCTTTCTGAGACATACTGGAGATCATATCACGATGCTGGCTATTTATGTGGATGATATGATCATTACAGGAGATGACAAGAGGAAGATAGCAGAGCTGAAGGTTAGACTAGGCAAGAAGTTCGAGGTGAAGGATTTGGGACAGATGAAATACTTCTTTGGGATTGAAGTAGCTTGAGTACTAGGGGAGATAGCGTTATCCCAAAGGAAGTATGTCTTTGATTTTATCACGGAGACAGTCATGCTAGGTTGCAAACCTGCTAGGATATCTATTGAGTAGAAGGTGAATCTGAGTGCTGATGCTGGTGAGCCGGTGAATAGAGAAAGGCATCAGAGATTGGTTGAATGGTTGATATACCTTAGCCACACCCGACCTAATATCTCATTTGTTGTGAGTGTGATGAGTAGGTATATGCATGGCCCGAGAAAGAGTCACATGAATGCGGTGTACCATATCCTTAGATACTTGAAGAGTGCACAAAGAAAGGGATTGATCTTTAATAAGAACGGGCATGTGGGCATTGAGGGATATTGTGATTCAGATTGCGCTAGCTGTGATGATGACAGAAATTCCATATCTGGATACTGCATATTTTTAGAAGTCAATATGGTCTCTTGGATGAGTAAGAAACAGTCAATTGTTGCTCGTTTTAGCGCTGAAGTCATGTATAGAGTTATGGCCATGGTTGTTGTTGAGATAATGTAGTTGAGGTCTTTGCTAATAGTGTTGAAGATGGATGGGGAACACAGATGCAGAAGTGTACAACAGGTTAGCTATCAGTATTGCCAATAACCCGGTCCAACATGACAGAACCAAGGATATGGAGATTGACATATTCTTCATCAAAGAGAAGCTAACCAACGGGTTTATGGAGTTGGGACATGTGACTACTAAAGAGCGGACTACTGACTATCTCACCAAGGGCCTTAGTGCGTTTGACTTGGATAGGCTTTATAACAAGATGGACTTAATTGATATATTTCACCCATCTTGTGGGGGAGTGTTGGTTTATTTATATTATTGTAGACTTGGGTCACTTTTGGGTCCAAGTATATAAAGTGTACAAAAAACCTTTCTTAAAATCAAGTTGTTTTTTTCAAGTGTGATTATAGTTGTTGTCACAAATGAAATTTGCAGATGACACACTCATCATATTTGTAGGAGACAAACATTTAGTGAAGGATATGAAATTAGTTCTGATAACCTTTGAGTTGATATTTGGGCTGGACATAAACTACCAAAAAAGTAAGTTTATAGGGGTAAACATGGATGCAAAGGAGATGGAAAGGCTATGATGAGTGGCCATGACTCTGTAGTATGACTCTGTAGTAAACTGTTCTACGGAGTCATTGCCGTTCATCTATTTGGGGATCCTGGTTGGTGCAAATCCAAAGAAGATAGAGACAGTTAATAGAAGCAGTGAAACAAACGCTTACTGAGTGGGAAAGTAAATTCATCATGCTAGCAGGTCTAGTTGTGATGCTAAAGAGTGTTCTGAATAATTTGCCAAATTACTTTATGTCAGTTTATAGAGTTCCTGTGCAAGTAATGAGAGTTCTGGTTGCTCTCCAAATGAAATTTCTGTGGGGGCGAAGGTGGAGGGGCAAAGAAGGATGGCATGGTTTAGTTGGAACCAAGTATGCAAAATGAAAGCAGACAGAGGATTAGGGATTAAAAGACTGAGGAAGTTTAACGTGGGTCTTCTTGCAAAATGGAGATGGAGATTAAAAACGAAAAATTGAAAATTTATGGGTGGCAGTGGTGAGCATTTGTCAAGGCATGAATCCATCTGAAACTTGGAGGAAATTGAGAAGGATGTATCACCCTCAGCCTCAACCTGGTGGAGAGGAATCAAACGTAAACAAGCTGAATTTGATAGGGTGGAGAATTAGATACGAAAAGGGGTGGGAGATGGGGTTGAAATTAACTTTGTAACTGATATATGGTGTGGAACATAGCTTTAAAGTTAAATTTTAACGTCTTTACTGTTCTGCGGCTGATAAGTAGGCAAAAGTCCACAATAAAGTGAGCTGGAATGAAGAAGTTTGCACCTGGATATGGCACTGGAGACACCAACTCTATGATTAGGAGTATACAGATTTTGCTGAACAGATAGGGATGCTTGAAACCATAAAGCTGAAGGAAATGGAAAAGGATGGAAGGTGCTGGGGATCGCAAATGCAGTACTAAAGGAGATGCCACAAGTGTTTGCACCAGTATGCGCTGATGTTTGGAGTGGTATTGCACTGGAAAGACATGTGGGGATGGTAAAGAGAGAGGTGTGGAAAGGTGTTTGGCTGGTGATGTTGTGGGAATTATGGATAATGAGGTACAGTTACCATTTTCGTGCAGTTGGAGGTCATTGAGAAAGTAAAGTTTAGATGGTGCAGTTGTTTACAAGCGCGAATGAAAGGATTTTGAGAGGTTACAGTCACAATTTTCCGAAGGATCCAACAGGAAAATTTTCTCTCTCTAAAAATCTTTTCTCTGCCTTCTAGACTACGAAAATCGGGAGCCCTCAACAGTCACAATTTTCTTACCGAAGAATCACAAATTTCTCTTATTTGATGGGTGAATCAGACCCCCTTACGGCGGCGCCGCCTCCGGTCACCACGGAGGTGGCTCCATCGAGGAATGGCTCTCCGTCAACTGTAGCTGGACGAGAAAATCAAAATAAGGGCAACGAATCAGATTTGAAACAAACTCTATACATGGCGGTAGAGACTGGAAATCACACCAAAAACAATGAAGCAAAGTCGAATCAGACAAAATCCAGACCAACCTATGCAGCGGCGGTAAGCCAGAGAAGGGTGCCGGAAAATCGAATCGCCCCACGCACATCTGTGAAAATGAACGGGATTATTGGGATTTCTTTCTCTGACGATGAAATCAAACTCATGACGGAGGACTTCAAGTTCTGTCTCCAGTTTAATGGCTTGCGGGGTCCTGCGGGTGAAGAGAATGCTTTTTCGAAAAAGCATATGAAACTTTATGACTCTGATATCGACCTCCAGTTTAAAAGGAAGAACGGAAAAGGAAAGACTTCCATGCGTACGTCATGACAACCGATTAAATTTGATGATTAATGGGCTATGTTGGGCGTCAAAACCAACATGGATAGTAGTTGATTTTCTGTACGGACTTCCCGGCCATAAACGGGGTTATCCTTTTTATTTATGCAGTAACTTTATTTAAAAAAAAAAAAAAAAAAGAGGTTAGTGTTTACACAATTCATGACTGGAATGTTAATCCATATCTTGCAGCAACACAGCTTGTACCAAAAAAAAAACTTGGTCTGAATTGTACAGTTATAATATATTGTGTGCTCAAGTGAATCGAACCTCAATTTCAAAAAACTAATTAAAATATTTTAGGTATGATTATCAAATTCTCCAAACAGAATCCAAAATAACCAACCCATTTTCAACAACTCCCTGCCACGTCATCTCTTACCTGCAAAGCGCGTTTATGGTCTCGTCTCACCGCACTCCTATTTTCTTATTTTATTTAATTCAAAACATCATATGTTCCATTCCAGTTCTCACTTCCTTAGCCTGCAGTATAAGCATCACATTTCGACGAAGCTTCCCTTGTTTGTTTGCCTTTTCCACTATATATAATATACCCATTCCCTACTCTAACGTTCTTCATACATTGTTCAGTTTTCACCTCCTGTTTTTTATTTGATACTTTCTGTGTAGTTTGTAAGAAAATGGAGAACGGCAATCAATCGTCTTTCTGGCAATTCAGCGACAATCTCCGCCTACAGACCGGAAATTTGGCTGATCTGTCACTCAATGATTCTATTTGGAGCACGAATTACGCGGCGGCAAAGCGCACCGCCGAGGAGCGCCGTAACTTCGACTTTCGTAACGGCGGCGGAGAGAATAATGGGTCGGGCTTTGGTTCCGGATTGGGTGGTGATTTGAAGGCCGATTTCAACTTTAACAACGAGGTCTGGAAGGCTCCCATTAACGATGTGATGAGCCCTAATGTTAATTATTCTGGGTTTGGTTCCGGTTCGACTGGGTTTAATGGGGGATTCAATAAAGGGATTTACTCCAGCCCTTCGTTGAATTTCAATGGTTACAGTAAGGGGAAGGGTTTCGGTAACAATATTGTGGTTAATGGGAAGATGAATAAGGGGAAAAATGAGGAGGTTTATGAGGGTAAGTATGGGAAGAAGAATAGATGGAATAAGGAGAGCGTGAAGGATAACGGCAATGGGAACGGTGAAACAAAGACGGCATTGGATAAGAGGTTCAAGACTCTGCCGCCAGCAGAAGCTCTGCCGAGGGACGAGAAAATTGGTGGATATGTTTTTGTCTGTAACAACGATACCATGGCAGAGAATCTCAAGAGACAACTCTTTGGTATGCAGCTCTTCTTTTATTGATTTTCTTTGCTTAAATTGTCTGAGATCATGCTGGTGAAATCTTAAAATTTGATTTTTTGAGATTGAAATTGAAAGTTTTGATCTTGATGCTGTTGGATCGTGTGAAGAGATAGCAGATTGGTGCTTCTTGTTGTTAGAAATGATTGATATGTGATGGCTTATGGGTTTTGCTTTATTGGAGAAAACAAATTTTGCTCATGGATCCAGTGATTTTATAGTCTTACCAATGGAAATTGCAACTTTCAGGCTTGCCTTCCCGCTACCGTGACTCTGTTCGTGCGATAACACCTGGATTGCCTCTTTTTCTGTACAATTACTCAACCCATCAACTCCATGGAGTTTTTGAGGTTTGTATTATATGATTTCAGTGAATTATCATCTGATTTTGAACCATAAGTCGAATAAAATCAATGTTGAATTCAGTAGCTCAAAAACCTTTGATTCCATGTTCTCAATTATAATTTTTCTGTACAACTGGAAAATCTTGGTGTGTTACAGTGTACATTGGGGATATATATATATATAGGGTACACATGTACAGATATTGTGCATAATTCGTGCAAGTGAAATGTCAGATTTAGGATTGATCCAGTAAAACTAGAAAATTTTGAAGCAGTGATTAACTTGACTTGCTTGGCCCCTTTATCTTTCAGGCTGCAAGCTTTGGTGGGACTAATATTGATCCCTCAGCTTGGGAGGATAAGAAAGCCCCAGGCGAATCACGCTTTCCTGCCCAGGTGTGACAAGATTTTATATACTCTTACAAGTTCAATAACCAGTTACTTAGATTTTACTTTGAAAGCTTAACGAATCGTGTTTACGCTCAGGTTCGTGTATTCACAAGGAAGATCTGTGAGCCCCTGGAGGAGGACTCCTTCCGGCCAATTCTTCATCACTACGATGGTCCCAAGTTCCGTCTTGAACTCAACATCCCCGAGGTCATTACTTGAACTTCATACATTGATATTCTTTGATTTCAAACTCTGGACAACTCTTTAACATTAGTTCTGCTTCATTGCAGGCTCTTTCACTCCTTGACATTTTTGAAGAAACCAACCCCTTCAAGAGAAGCATGCTCGTTGGTAATTAACATGAAGAACAGAAAAGTCGCAGTTTGTTTGAGTTGTTTGAAAGAGAAGACTGGAAAACGGCATGAATTAGGCTGATTGTGTATAAATATATAGATCATCGTATAGTAAAGCAAGGTAGAGGAGTTGTTGGACATGGATCAATATTCCCCCTTGTATTTATACTGAAATATATCTGAATGACAATTACACGGAGAGTGCAAGTTCTATGGCGTTCTCTTCTAAGCGTTTTTCCTAATTAACTGAGGAATTTTGCAGCTTGGAGCTCATGTGTGTTCTTGCTCCTGATAAAAACCTTGCTTTGATTTGTTAGTGAATTCTGGAAAAACAATAAAAAAAAAAAATGCCCTTAGTCTTAGTGGAGGGATCTTTTCATCTACATAATTTAACAAATTGGAAACGTCTGGTGTTCACGACCTTTGCATCGAGAAGACTCAAATGTCATTGGTTGAGATAATAATCTTCAACAAATTGGAAGTGTGTGTGCAAACTGCAAATATTGTTTTACAATGTGAACTCCATTATTAGATGGGTCAAATAGTATGCCTACCATTTTGACCCAACGACTTGAGCACTTCAATTCAATGCTTAGTTGATGTTACAATAAAATCAATAAATTAGGTCAACTGTTAATCACTTTCCACAATCCCCCCCTACTTTTTTCAGTTGGACAGCAAATTTTAATAAATAGTCTCACCATCATCAATGCATAAATGCAACCTTGTCATATCTGATGTAAGGGTTTCAGTTTCAGGTTCAGGTTGAGTTTTATAGCCTCGTTTGGTAGGGTTAATTTTTTCTTCGGAAAAGAAGTTTTCTTGATTTCTTCTTGTATTTTAGACGATGTTTTCCTCTAGAAATATTGAGATATATTATTAAAATTTCAACTTGCTCCACGGTTTCTTCATCAATATTTGTCCTGGAATTTGATTTCAAAGGTAGGGTTTGGTAGCAGGATAAAAGTTATCCCATTTTTTTGATAACTCTGGTGTTCCTGTACGATTAAAAAAAGGACATCGTGTTTGGTGCACACCTTTTGATGGTGTTTGTGATAACTCGTAAAGTTGGTAAGTCGTTTGATAACAGTCGAAAATTTTTGCCCCGTCATTAAGTAACGTGTTGATTTACTAAACTACTCTTAAACCCATTGTATATAATACAGAACCCTAACATCATGTTCTCATTTCCACGTAAATTTGATTAGTCGAGATGAATTCGACACCCAATCCCTCTCGTCATTTTCACTTCCCATGCCGATGCCAACGCCGTTATACCGCCCCTGAGAAAGTTCTCGCAGCGGGTATATGCGAGCCTATACGTTGAGGGTAAATAATTCCGTAACAGGAACCCACTTTTTGGTTCCAATATGGACGAGCTCGAATCATCTAGTCGGGGCAAACACAATCGCAAAATCGGTTTGAAACTTAGCGATTGGAGAGAAACGTCGAAATTGACGATCGTGCTACCGCAAGCACAAGTGTTGAAAACTCACTCCTCATCGGAGATGAACCCGAGCTTCCGGTCAAGTACAAATCAAAATCTAGAAAGTATGGATCCGTAAAAGAATTCTACAGCCACCTCTTCCGAGCCCATCAATAGAGGTACACAGACTTCGGTCAATTTGAAAGACAACAAACTAAATTACCAGATTACCATGATGCAGCCAAGTGGTCCTCTGTAGCCAGCCCTGAAGCTTTGTCCCTGGAGCCGATCCCGAAGTCTCGTCCTCTACTACTGATCCCCAACCTACCTACCATGTTGCCAATGAAGATCAGGTTGTTTACTGTTGCTTATTTATAGCGTCATTTTTTCTATCCCTAAACACACTGATTACAACTTCAGGTTTGACACAAAATAACTCAAACCAATGTTTGAATTTGGACCAGGAACCCGGTTTTAATGTCTTCCCAAATTAAAGTTCGGCTGTATAGTAGGGCTAGATTCTACTTTTTGTGAATGTGTACTTGGCTCAATACCTTTTAGAGGGGCTGATTGTATCATAAAGAATCTGCTCGATCAAGGAGGCATGTTCGAAACATGTCTAGTATTGTAGTATGGTGTTTTGATGACTGGTTCAATTTAGTTTCTTGAGCAAATATTTGGGTGTTTTGATATGTTTGTAGTCTGGTTTATAAACATGGTTTTGATATGTTCTTGATCATATATTTGAGTATTGTGTTCAAAACATAATTTTGATATGTTGGTTGTTGGACTTGCATTACGTTTTATATGTTTGTTTGTTTTCAACTGTGTTTAAATACACGAACACAAACCATGTTCCGAGACAAACCATGTTCATTAGACAAAACATACTGGTCATCCTTAGATAAGAATACATACTTCATGGTACTTCAACTACTTGATAAAAAAAATGGTCCTTCAAGTAGTTTCTAACGCAAACCAGATTACACAATTGAAAGAAATTCAGTCAAAACAACATTATTTTGAATCTATAGGCTTCATCGACCCAAGTTTGCCCTAGAAGAATAGCTTCATAAAATCTTTAGAACTGGGCAATGTCCCCAAATTAATTCATCCATCATGATCCAGATTATGCCAAATTCAATACTGCCCCTCGTTCATTATAAGGTGACTTACAAGGTGATCATCCTTCAGCCACCCTCAACTTACAAGATCCGGCAAAGCTCGGTGAATGTTGCATTGGACATCCAGAGGTTGTTACAACGGTGTCTGTTGGTCTCTTTGGTTAATTTCTCCAAGAATGTCATTTGTTCAGAAATATTGGCAAGGATCAAGTACTTCGGTGGAGTACTTTGCTTATGTTTTCATTTTGACCCTTTTATATTTCTCTTGCCTTTCAAGTGAAATGGTAATACACATAATCACAAACAATCATGTGCATACCAAGAATGTTGTATTCTCCATTAAATGCATCACAGATTGGATTGTTTGCCGGAGTACATGAACATCAATAAAACACCACATACAGTGTATATAAACCAATACATCGTACATAATTATTAATGAAATCAGTAAATTGATGACATTCATCAGTTAAAACAACACTTACAATGTACACAAACAACCCAGTAAACCACCAATAAAACAACACTTCACAAACTGACAAACAATTCTAAAATCAGTAAGCCTTCAATAAAACAACACTTACAGCGTACACAAACATATATAAAATCATTAAATTGAAGCAAAACATCAATAAAACAGCACATACAACGTACAAAAATATCAATAAAACAGCGTATGCCCAATATCTGAGCGTAATTTTGTAAGGAAATCATCACATAGGGCATATATAACAAAACACTTCGCATAGGAATAGTCAAATGAAACCTTAAAACCACCATGCATCTTACGGGGATCTTTTGAAATATGCACGCACAATGAAACAATACCCGTAAATTTGAAATCTCAAGCAATGTAAACAAATAAAAATAAGAAACAGAGCAATTTATTGCAAAAATAACTAAATATTCGAACGAGGTTAGGGACACGTATTTAGAGAACAACTCGAATCGGTCATGAACCCTAGGTACAACGAACACACGAACGAAATGGTGACCGTAAACTATGGGTCTTGGCTGGAAAGTCAACTGTGGGGATGAGACAATTTTTGAACTGTGAAACCACGTTTTGCGCGAATGCGAAGAAGGAAATGAGAGTTTACAGTTGTGAAAGGGTTGTATTTAACAGTGGCACAAGTCATAAATATGATATAAAACACGAGGGCAATTGGTAATTTTAAAACTGGACAAAAACGTGATACGCTATCCATCCCAAATTGGGGTGATGAATTTTTTGGAGTTACAATGCAATTATCCGAGGTCAAGGGATAACTAAACCGGGCCTGAGATTGCGTAAATATATGTGAATAATGCGCAAAATTATGCACTTATCATTCGATTATTTATCTATCAAACGCACCCGAACAGATCAAAATCAATCTCATTCCAAAGAAACATTTTCATGGGTGTCCAAAAAAATGAGAAAAAGACAATCTCGATTCAAGAAAATGCGATACTTGCGGGCTTGGCAAGAAAATAACCTTCTGTGATAGGATTTTATCTTCTCAAACAAAATTTATATTAGAATTATTAACTATAACTAGGAAACGACGAGATATATTGGGTTCATAACTTCGTTGTAGAGCATTTGACTGCAGATCAAGAGGTCAATGTTTGGGCCATGTCATATTTTATTTCGTGCTTGTTTTGGATTTTATTGGGCCAACTAACATCTATAACGGATTGTAATCTGGGCTTTCGGAAAAGATGGGCCTAAATAGCGAAAGTCCATCAAATTCATCTTTTTATAAGGAGATTTATTATTATAATCTTATTTTCTTATCGAAAAGCTTATTCTAATGACGCCGTCGCCGAGGAGTAATAAGAAAACAATTGAGTGCATGAAGCCAATATCTGAGTCACGCTACCGGAGCGAAGCAAAATGGAACCAGGACCTCCAACTATTTGAGAACAAGAAGAAACTTTTCTTCAATTTATGTCTTATTTATTAAGAGAGATGCTGCTTTTATAGAAGAAGTACAATAATAGAGTAATTATCTACTTCCTAAAATATATATCTCAATCCCTAAAATCTCTTTTGGCTACTCATACAAAATAATTCAAAATAATTGTTGGGTTAATGGGCTCCCAACTATGTGTTAAAAGCCCATATGAAAACTAATATTTTCGGCCCCAATTTTGTGATCCATTTTGAAGAGTATATAAGACACATCTTTGTGTGTCTAGATTTTGGGAGACACTAAAAGGGGTTTTAATTTTGAGAGACAAAAACCCGACCAAGTGAGAGAAAGAGGACCAACTCGTGCAATTTTCTGTTTACTAACGATCGAAAGTCCAAACGTTGTTCGATCGGCCTGAAATTTTGACTTAAGTCATAGGACTCATCTAACTTCATTCTGGCTGAAGGAGAACAAATTCTAACAGTTGAATTGTGGGTTATGGATTTCGTAACAAACTATTGCTTTTGTTGATGTATTAGCATCTTTGATCTTGTATTGTGATTCTAGTGTCTTCGTATTATTGTTAAGGGTTAGGTATTAGTTGTGTACTGTTGTATTATATACTCTTACTCTATATTTTGGTGATAGTGGATTTGAGCGGATCAAATAATCCTGTATTTTTTTCACCTCTTCACATCTAAGGGATTTTCCACGTAAATCTTGGTATTCTTATTTTTCTGTTGTTGTTTCGTTGATGTTATCTCCACATTTGGTACTAGCTATTTGTGCTACTAATAGATTCTTGCAAATTGTGGAGGTGCGTTTATTTTCGCTGTGCTATTGAATATGGTTGTTGATTTGAAAGAATTATGAAGACAAATACTAGTAAGATGATTTCGTTGAATAACATGAATGATCATATTTGGAAAGGTAAAATGAAAGATCTTCTATTTGTGAAAAGTGTGCATTTACCTGTATTTGCTTCGAATATGCCAGTGTCCAAAAAGGATGAAGAATGGGATTTCGAGCATCAACAAATTTGTAATTTTATCAGAGTGTGGGTGGATGACATTGTTCGCAATCTTGTTGCAAACGAAACAAATACAAAGACACTGCGGAATACACTTAAAAAGTTGTATGCTTCCAAAACAGGGAACAACAAGTTATATTTGTTGAATCAGTTGATTAATTTGAGGTATAATGAGAGTGGATCTATCTCTAATCATGTGAATGAATTTCAATGTGTATTAAATCAACTTTCTATTATTGGTGTTACCTTTTAGGATGAGATACTTGGTTTATGAGTATCAAGTCCCGGTAGCTCAAGTGGTGAGAACTACACTTCACAAAATGTGAGGTCCAGGGATCAATACCCACCTGGGTCGCAAAACGAAAACGGTCTCTTTGTATAATTACAAGGGTAAGGCCGCGTACATCAAACCCCCCAGACCCCAACTTAGTTGGGAATATACTGGGTAAAGTTGCGTTTATACTTGGTTTATGAGTGCTTAATACTTTGCCTGACTCGTGGAAGACATTTTGAGTCTCGCATACAAATTCTACTTCTAATGGCAAATACCCTTTGATTATGCCAAAAATAGAATCCTGAATGAAGAAATTAGAAGGAAAACTCAACGTTCATCGCCTCGGACTGAGGTCTTGGTTATAGAGTAGAGGGGGAGACATCAAAACAGAGGTCAGGGTAATAAAGGAAAAAATGGAAGTAAGTTCACGTCCAAGTACCAGGATGCTGAGTATCATCACTGTCACAGGAAGGGTCACTTCAAGAAGAATTGTTGGCAGTTGAAAAATAAAAAGAATGGGAACAATAAAAATTCAGATAAGTTCGAAGAAAGTAACATTGATTGTGTTGTTGCTGGTACAAGTGTTGAACTTCTTACTGTTTATGATGACTATGATATTAGTTTGGTCTCTTATAGCACAAATTGGGTTGGTGACTCAGGAAGTGCAGTTCATGTTACTCCAAGAAAGGAATTTTTTAACAATAAATTGCAGGTGACTTTGTTTCCTTGAGAATGGGCAACAATTGTTTGTCAAGGTTATTAGTATTGAAAATATTTGCTTGAAAGTAGGCAATGGCTCTATGGGTATGTTGTGGATTATCGTCAATATTTCTTCTTTTTTTTCTAAGCTGTGCATGTAGTTTGACCATGAAAACTTTCAAGAAAAAGCAAAGCAAGATGAATCCACAATAGCTTTCCTACAGAGCTAAAAGGAGTTTGAAAAAGAAGATTATAGAAATGTATATAAGATCCCTCAACGAGTCATTTCATGTTCTTAAGGTAATATTTCCAACTAGGAGAAACTATACCATTTCCTAGCTTCATCAATCCCTTGAACTAATTAATAATTTCTCCAATTTACAACCTTAGGCTTGTTGAAGTTGATGCTGGTGGCCTCCTCCATGAGCAGGCAGTTCGGAGCTGTGATGGTGCACCAGGAACCATCTTCCAGTATGGAACTCGTAAATATTAGTCATACTGAAAACACTCCCCAT
>JAOWBN010116484.1:0-19399 GCA_028565015.1 Pinguicula moranensis
TGGTGTGCTTTGGCTGGGTGCCCCCTTCTTCAAGTTTAAATGATTTGATCTGCCAATGTCAGCCAGGGGACTTGGAGGTCATCAGTGATCACTCTAGGCGAGCAGAGTCTGAAGTGGCATGTCTAGTTTGATTGTAAATGTTTAAATCACCTACACTTTGTTGTCTTAAGGAGCTTCCTGAAGCAAATTGGTGCCTGCAGCATATTGGTAAGGACTTTTACCATAACAATGCTTTCAGAACTGTTTTGTTTTATCTTCTAAAGTTTCTAGTCACTAAACAATATGGCAATATTGCATTCATTAATATTGTTAGAGAACCGTTTACCTGGTTTGATTCCATATAGTTGTTGCTGGTTGAAGTTCATAATGGGCAAGTAGCATTTGTATTAACCTTAACTTTCTTGATTGTTCTTGTTCCTCCCTTTCTATTTCTGTAATTGCTTTTCAATTTCTCTGTAAACAAGATTGTTTCATTTTGCGATGTATCCAGTGTTCCCTTTACACTGAATCCGATCAATTTAACTAGCTTTGCAGCAAAGAAGCATGCATATATGGGATGCACAGCGCGGCAGCCATCTTTTTTCTGTAAGACTTCAATCTGTTTTGTTCCGTCATTAATAACCAAGAAATCAGTATAGATTCTGTTGTAAGCAACTGAGAAGGCACTTGCCAGCTCTATGATTAAAGCCAAGATTTTTATTTGTTGTTTCAGGGCTTTACGCCACTTCTCCTTGAACATGGTATGAACAACACACGAGTTGCCGTGTACAGAACGTGGTTCCTTGCATCTTCTACATTGTAAGTCTAATTTCGTTCACTTTCTGGTACTGGCTTCTTCAATTTCAACCCATTTCTACTCGAGAATAATAATTCAATTTAACACAGGTGAATCTGATCATGCAATAAAACACACAGTTATTATGGTTAAATGCAACTCAACTTCTGCATTTTTTGAGAAGCCAAAAGCAGTTCTAGAGAAACTGGTTGAAGAATTTTTTCTAAAATATTTCTCAAGTTGTTTTAAGAATGTTGCAATATGCTCTTATTTCTTCAGCAATTTTCATCGATACTCCCCAAGTCTCAAATAAGTACTTTTAACTGTTTTCTCTGAACTACACATTTTTTGAAAAAGGACAAGCTACCTAAAATACACTTCTATTTTAATAGGTTAAACACACGGTGTTTGAGCTATCGAGGTTGGATGCGCAAAATATACCCATAAAACTTGGGTCTTTCAGATACACAACTGCTTCAAAAAGGATCATAAAGGTGAGGCACTATCTGTAATGAGACGACTTCAGCATCTTGTCCTGAAATCTGTTAGCATTTGAAAAACAAATTATTCATATTTAACGAAAAAAAGTTGTCAATTTTTTTTGTTGTTGGAAGGGCCTCTTGAAACCAAGCTAGCCATGCCATTGCATTGCGATGCATGCAGGTCAGAGTTTGGTGAAGAAGAAATGCTATCTCTGGGCGCTTTTCATAAGATTACGGAGCTCTACATCATTAATGGCTGATTCTGCAAGAAGCTGCATAGGTGTTCTACTTTTTTTTTTTTGATAAGTAATCAGAATCACAGATTAGGCTGTCCTTTGGGCCCAATGGCCCTAACTAATCTCTTCAGAATGTCCTGCCAATACTCCCCAGCGGTTCGAACCCCAGACCTCTTGGCATACCAGGAGTCTGAAGCTCTTCCGCTAGGCTAACATGGCTGGACGCATAGGTGTTCTACCTTCATTGTCAACAGCTTCCGGATTGGCTCCCCTACAGAAATTACCCGAGTTAGTAAAGAAACTACTAAGAAAAGGAAACTATTATATAATCAAACTCTAAACTCTTGTTAAACTGTTCCTTATCTATTGACCATTGGTACATAAAATCGCTCCAGCAAAATCCCGGCGTGGTAACGGAATGCCTTGAGCCCTCAAAATAGTGTACAGAAACATTGTAGATGGTAATGGATACCGCGTGAGTAGAAGTTGTTAGGATCAAATAACACACACGATCAAAGACTAGTGCGGTAACGAAATAAAAATACAAATTTACGTGATTCATCTGCTAGGGATTTTTATATTACTATAGTATTTTTTGAATACAAAGTACAATAAAAGACAAAAGTATTTATAAGCATAAATTTTGATATAGTTAAAATTCTTTCAAGGATTGATCAAATAGCGTAATTGCCTCTCCACTAATGGACGCGTTCTTTACTTATTGATTTGGACTCCAATATCAATGAACTTCCCATTTGGAGACTAATAAATTAACCAACCAACTTTACTCTTCATGCAATGTATTCTTCACAATTCCCTAGCCACATCATCTCCCATATCACTCTAGAAGGCAAACTGAGGCCTTGCATAACCCCAATTTTTCAGAATCAACACCTTTAGTCAGTATGTTTGTTGGGATCTTTGCACCATCAATATTCTTCAAACACATTTCACCCTCTTTTAATAGACTGCGAGTGAAGTGATATCTTCTTCGAATGTGATTGGTGCGAAAATGGAACACTGAAATTTTCACCAACTGTATGACACTCTGACTATCGGTGAATATATTCTTTTCATGTTTCCTACCCAACTCACTCCAAATAATTGGTCAACCATATCATCTCTTTGCTGGTTTCATCTATTGCAACATATTCAGCTTTTGTCGATGACATAGAAACACACTTTTGAATCTTGGACATCAAACTAGTTGTTGTCCCATTAATAGTGTAGATGTATTCAGATATACTTTTACTCATGTCCACATCCCCACTAAGATAAGCATCAACAAAACCATCAAGTACCACATTGCCATTCCCATAACAAAGTGAAGTATTGGCTGTTCCTTTCAAATATATCAAAAGTCACTTCACAGCTTCCCAATGTTCTTTTCCTGGATCTGACATATATCTGCTCACAACTCCAACTGCATGTGTTATATTAGGTCTGGTGCATATCATAGCATACATAAAACTTTCAAGTGCAGAAGCATATGGTACTCTTGCCATTTCCTCTCATTCCTCAACTGACTGGAGTGATTGTTCCTTCGATAACTTGAGATGATTAGCCACAGCATATTCCTGGGCTTTACTTTATTAACATTGAATCTAGAGAATGCTTTCTCATTGTATTGCTTTTGGGATAGATCTAGAGTTTCAATATAACGATCTCTAGAAATTCGCATCCCCAAAATCTGCTTTGCTGCATCCAAATCCTTCATCTCAAACACTATCGACAGTTTTCAGATTGTCGATCCCATCCCTGCTCGCACCTGCAATCAACATATCATCTACATAAAAAAGTAGAATCAAAGATTAATTGATAGAACAGCATGAATCCTTCTCACTCTGTGAAAACCACTGTTGTATATACAAGAATCAAACTTCTTGTACCACTGTCTAGGAGTCTGCTTCAACCCGTACAAGCACCTCTTGGGCTTGCACACCATATGTTCCTTACCAGGAACATCATATCCTTCTGGTTGCTGCATATATATTTCTTCATCCAAATCCCCATGTAAAAACACTGTTTTTACATCCATCTGCTCAAGGTGCAGATACTTAACAGAATTCTGATTGTGGTTAGTTTCACAGCAGGAGAAAATATTTTGGCATAATCAATACCTTTTATTTTTGAATCATTTGACCACCAATTTAGCTTTGTACCTCACGGTACAATCAGCTTCACTCTTAATCTGATAGACCCACTTATTCAGCAAAGCTTTATTTACTGCAGAAAACTCAGATAGTTCCCAAGTCTTATTGTTCTCAAGTGAGAGAAACTCATCATCCATGGCTTGCTTCCACTTAATTGAATCCTTCACCTGCACTACCTCATCAAAAGATTATGGTTCTCCATTATCAATCAACAACAGATAATACAAAGATGGTGAATACCTCTTTGGTGCCTTAGACACCTTGATCGATCTCCTCAACATTGGCTCTGGTGTGATTGGCTCACGTTCTGATTATACATCGAGTTTTTTTTGGATATTCCTGCGGTAGGGCCGTAGCATCACTAGGTGAAATTTCTTGCAACTCGGCCTCAGCTCCCACTTTTTTTGCATTCTCAAACTTTGCCTTAGATTTGTCCTTATACAGGGCATTCTCATCAAATGTCACATCACATTGTCTCAAGATTCTCTTCTTATTATTATCTCACAATCTGTACCCAACATTTTCAGAACTATATCAAATAATATAGCACTTCAAGGCCTTTGCATTAAGCTTATCTCTCTTCTATGGATTAATATGAACATAAGCCGCACATCCAAAAGTTCTTAGGTGATCCAACATAATCTCCTTACCAAACCATACCAACTCTGGAATCTCGAAACCTAGAGGATTTGATGGTCTTCTGTTTATCAAATATGTTGCGATGCTTACTGCTTCTGCCCAGAA
Source organism: Pinguicula moranensis (assembly GCA_028565015.1). Lineage (NCBI taxonomy): Eukaryota > Viridiplantae > Streptophyta > Magnoliopsida > Lamiales > Lentibulariaceae > Pinguicula > Pinguicula moranensis. The sequence continues at coordinate 4,391 of JAOWBN010116484.1, forward strand.
CATATTAGGCAAATCAGCATGTAATCTCATACTTGCTCTCTCATTCAACGTTCTGTTCTTTCTCTCAACAATACCATTCTGTCTTGCCTTACCAGTATCTGTCCTGGTACATCTAATTCACTCATCAATACAGTACTTGGTGAACTCCGCAGAATCACTCTCCACCATTATTTGAACTCAAGCACTTGATTTTCAACCCGGCCTAATTTTCAACATTAGTCTTCCACTTCTTGAAAGTAGCAAACACATATGATTTGTGTTTCAGAAGGTAAACACATAACTTCCTACTAAAGTCATCGATTAAGGTAACATAGTATCTCGAGCCACCAATAGAGGGGACAGGAGATGATCCACATACATCCGAGTGTACTAGATCCAATCGTCCTGCTTTTTTCTCTTTAGTGGTCTTTGTGAAACTGACACGCTTTTACTCTCCCATAACACAACTCTTATAAAATTCCATCTTCATAGATTTTAACCCTTTAAGGCAACCCTTCTAAACTAGCATTTGTATCCCCTTTGCACTTATATGACCGAGTCTGTTATGCCACAAACTCGAGCTCGATATACTGTCAGTAACTGCAGCAAGATTCTCAACAACAGTGGTGTATAAAGTGCCATTTCGTACACCACTTGCTATGACCATCGCTCCTCTAACAATCTTCCACCGACCGCTACCGAATCTTGATTCATAGCCCAAACTGTCCAGCTGACCAATTGAAATCAGATTTTTTTTCAAGTCAGGAATGTATCTGACATTCTCCAACTTCCACGCTATGCCACTTGCAGTCTGAATACACACATCTCCTCTACCTGCAATATGTAGAACTCGGTTATCAGCCAAGTACACTCTTCCAAAATTTCCAAACTTGAGATTTTGGAATATTTCCTTGCTCGGAGAAGAATGGAATGATGCTCCAGAATCCAGTATCCACGACTCAACTAGATTGTCCACACTGAGTACCAATGAATCTGAACTATCATCTGTAAGACATACAGAATCATCGTCTGTTTGAGATTTCCGTTTTGAACCTTTTTTCTGCCTTCTTGGTTTTGGACAATCTCGGCTCATGTGGCCTTTCTCATCATAGTTCTAGCAAGTGACTACATATTTTCCTTTCAATTTATTCCGCCCTTTCGACTTCTCTCTCTTGCGAATACTCTCGCTCAGGAAACTCGAACTTCATCAAATTTTAACTTCTCAGATCCACACGAACTGCTAATTGCAAAAATAACAGTATCCCGCGATTCGAGCGAAGGCATAAATAACATGTCTCTAATCTCATCATCGAATTCGATATCAACTGAACTCAATTGACTAATATCATATTGAATTTGTTTACATGATCTGCAACAGATCCACTCTCTGACAATACAAAATTGAACAAACAACGCATCAAGTATACCTTGTTCATTGCCGATGGCTTCTCGTACATGTTTGACAAGGATTTGAGAACTCCTGCAGTCGTTTTTTCTTTTACGATATTGAAGGAAACATTTCTTGCTAGTGACAGACGAATCAACCCTAGTGCCTGACGATCTTTCAGATCCGAGACTTCTTGCTTCATCGTTTCTGGCTTCACTCCCGACAAGAGATCGTCAAGGTTTTTTGATACAAAAGATATTGCATCTGCATCCTCTAGAAACTGAAATCGGTTTCATTGAAACTATTGATTAAACCTTCGCGCTTTCCATCTCTTTCAAATCGTTGTGATACAGAACCTCGCTCTGATACCAGTTGTTAGGATCGAACAACACACACACACGATCAAAGACAAGTGCGAAAACAAAACAAAAACACAGATTTACGTGTTTCACCCAAATTGGCTACTTCCACGGCGGTTAGGTTTTTTTATTTCACTATTTTTTGAATACATAATACATTGAAAGACAAAGTATTTATAGGCAGGAATTCTGATATAGTTAGAATTCCTCTAGGGACTAATCAAATGACATAATTACCCTTATAACTAGTGTACACGTTCTTCACTAGCTTATTTGGGATCCAACATCAACAATAGGAAATCACATGACCAAGATAATCTATCGAGTTCCGCAAAAATGAGCATTTTGATTCTTTAGCAAATAGTTTATGCTTCCTCATCACTGTCAAGACAAATTTAAGATGCTCAAGATGTTCATTCCATCCTTGACTATATACCAAAATATCATCAAAGAACACCAACACAAACTTTCTAAGAAATTCAGAAAAAACCTGGTTCATCAAGCTTTGGAAAGTAGCCGGAGCATTACACAATCCAAATGGCATAACCACAAACTCATATTGATCATGGTGGGTAATAAAACTGTTCTTATACACATCTTTCTCTTCCATTCGGGTCTGAAAATATCCAGATTCGAGGTCTAATTTACTGAACCAAACAATTCCATGTAATTCATCAAGTAACTCACCGAAAATAGGGATAGGGAACTTACTTTTTGCTATGAGATTATTCAAGTACCGGTTATCTATGCACATCCTCCATACACCGTCCTTTTTCTTTACCAGAATCACATGAGAAGCATATGGGCCTTGACTCCTTCTAATAAGTCCACTAGCCAGCAACTCTGCAATTGTTTTTTCAATTTCATCTTTTTGAAAATGAGGAGTTTTGTAGGGAATCTGCTTCTTGGGTGTGGCTCCCGGAATTAGAGTAATATTATGCTCTACACCTCGGATAGGAGGTAAGGTAGTAGGCTCTTGAAAAATGTCTGAAAACTCCTTCAACAATTCCTTTAGTTCTGATTCAAAGTCTTCACTGGGACTGCTGATGACATTTTCTCTGTTTCTAATCTTTCCACTGTTATTTACTGCCCAGCTACTACAACTTGCTTCTTGTGTATCTAAGTTGTACATTTCTGCAGTAACATAACTTGTATCTTCAATATTGCTGTTGAGGTATACCTTTCCAATCACTGCTGCCAGTCCACCATTGATTAGTTTTGACATCTTCATAGCAGAAATCAATTTCAGTTCTTCAACTCTCTTTATGACTTGAATAGGGATGACTTGATCACCCTTGTATAAAGTTACCACCATCGTCTCATAGTTGTATAAAACTGGTCCGTGCTTTCGCAACCAATTACCTCCAATGATTAAATCATAACTACTAAGTGGGAAGGTCCTTGGGTTGCATGTAAAATCAGTCCCTTGCATGGTCCATTTGAAAGGTTTACATCTGACTTGGCTAACATTAAGAATTCCATCAGCCACTTCTACAGTCATAGGTTTAACCAACTCCAACCTTTCAGCAAACCTCTGATCTAAAAAACAGTGGGAATTCCCTCCATCTATAAGTATTTGCATTTATTCCCCCTTATAAAATCCTTTGATTCTGTAGGTATTCAGACCAGAGTGGCCTGCTATAGCATTTATGAATAAAGTCCCCTCTACAGTTTCATCATTTATAGCTTCTTCATCACATCCTGTCTCCTCTTCAACAGACTCCATCAGTTCAGGAGAAAAGCTGGCTTCAGCCTGCAGGGTATAGATTTTGGTAGTACATTGATGCCCTGTAACGAATGGACTACCACATTTAAAACGTAATTTCTTTTATATCCTTTCTTTTAGTTCTGCTTCAGTCAACAGTTTTCTCTTCATTTGGGGTGGAGGAACTCTCTGCTTGTTTACCGTGTGAAGAACTACCCTTGTTCTCATATCTAGCTTAATATTTAACGTTTGGGCAGCATTAGCAGGCACATTGTCTACCAAAGAATTCACATTAAACTCTTGTTCCTTAACATTATCAATTGCCCTTCTCAATGTTGTGGGTCGGAGGGACTATACTGCTGCCTCAATTTAGGTTGTAACCCTCCAATGAAATTTTCCAATAAAAGTTTTCATCAAAAGCTGGGAATGATACCATAACTGAGGCTGCCACTCCATCAAATCTTCTTAGCACATCCTGCAAAGATTCTTGTGCACCCTGCTTTAAACACATTAATTCATCAAGCAGGGCTCTGGGGTTTGTTACCTCAAACCTGGTGAGCACTCCTGCAACAAAGTCCTCCCAATCTGTAGGCATTCGATATCTGAGGGTTTTGAACCATGCATCTGCATCTCCTTCCATATACATTCTAGCAAAATCCACTCGTTCGTGATATAAGATACCCGCATAAATAGAGAAATACCATTCACAACTCTCAATCCAGGAGCGAGGATCTTTATCATTGAACCTTGGAAAGTTGGCATAGGGTTGTTTTCCTCTTCTAACCCTTCCTTAATCCTCAAACCCATAGTCTTCAACTTCCTCTCCTCTGTTCAAGACTGGGCCTACTATGTTTTGTTCAAAAACAGGATTGTTTTTAGTCATAGAAGTTCCAGGTCTCTATTTAGGGTGTTCTCCCAACACTGATTGATTATTGCTTTGCCTTTGCACCATTTCTAACACTGTATTAAATTGTGCTTGCATATTCTACTAGAAAATCAACATATTGTTTCTCATTTCCTGAGTAACAGAGTTCAGTTGCAGCTTCAATCCTTTTAATGCACTCTCCAACGTTTCCTGATTTTCCGCTGGAGGCTTCTCTTCAGTACTAGAAGATCCCACTGGTTTCTTTTCTGAAGCAGCTTCCTGCTTCATCTTGGCATCTCTTCTGCATCTTCAGCATGTGTAGCCTTGGTTGGGAGATCAACCATGACTTGGGGTTTTTGGCTTCTTGTTCGAGCTATTTTTATTGATTTAAGGGTGGATCTGTAGAAACCTAGAAGCTCTGATACCACTGTTGTGGTAGATCTGAGTTACCACAATTGTGATATACTTGTACGGGAAAAGGGAGGTAAGGTTGAGGTTACTTCACCAGAGGGAAAGGGGAAGAATAAGAGTAAAGGGAGAGAAACAGAGTTTCAGAACATACTTCTGCGTTCATTCATAAATGATGAGGTGTAATACAAAATAGAGTTTTATACATCTCAACCGACTTCATTCTAAGTCATACTTCCACTTACTCCTACTGACATACAAAACACGATACACAAAATATAAATACATAATTCAAAAGTCCGACTAGCCAACAAATCCAACCACATGTCTTGTTTCCTTTCCAATGTTTCTCTCAACTTCAGTGTTAAGCGGTTCTTCTCCTCCAACTAACTCCTTTGTTTGCAGCCAGGTAACTTTCTGTTTCTTTCTATTCTTTCTCTTACCTTTCTTCTCCCAATTCTTTAGATCCATTTTACCTCCGTCAATAGGCATCGTGACAGTTCCCACCACCCAACCTTGTATAAGACTTTCAAGATTCTTTGTTGCATCAGTGGGAGAGAATCTCACGAACCTGAAATATCTACCTAGGCGATCCAGGTATTATGGTAAGTGCACATCTCTCACATAACCATATCTAGAGAAGTAGTTTTTTGTATCCTGTCACGCCCATTTCTCAAGGTGATTGGCTACGTGATAGGATTTCGTCCCATATCTCAGCCTTTTGATGTAGCTTGGTAGCTCTTTATGTTCTTTGTTTGGTTGAGATGATAATGATTTGAGCTTGTTCCTTTTCCTTGTTACGGTCTCCCACTCCGCTGCCATTGATGAGGATGCCAGTTGTTGATCAGAAATTATACCAGGTGCAGTAGGAGTGTTGTGACTTTGTTGGGGATCGTTTGAATCTACCATAGTTGCCAAGATAGTTGTGTAGTTTGCTTGTGTAAATCTGGAGTTGTGGTGCTAAAGAATTTTTAGTGGATTGCCGAGATGTACTATGTTAGTTCTTGTTGAAACGGATCTCAGATATTGTTGTACTCAAACACGAATAAAAGATTAGTAAACTTCTTGAATGATAAACTTTGAAGAATACGAAAGCGATAAATAACACCGGATCTAAGTCCCGTGGTTCACCGGCTCTTTAGATACCGGTTACCTCCATGTTGAGCCTCGAAAGAGTGCTCACTGCTATGTTATTTCAAGGATCTCACAAATTGTAAGGAGTTTTAAAAGAGTCTTCGAGAATCTCAAAAGATTCTTGAAGATATACCCGAACTATCGAAGGAATGAAGCAAGAATCCTAAGATTCACTCTAACCCGAAGGCTTACAGTTCAAGAACCTCTATTCACTGAACAACAAACGAACCAAGATGATTCAACTGAATATTCAAAGCTAATATGGTGTGCGAATGCTAATTAGCCAGTGAAAAGAAGAACTTTCGAACTCTGAATGCAAAAGTAGCACTCATTTTCTAAATTCGCCATTGGAGAGCTGCGAAGCTTTTTGAGAGATGAGCGTTGCTGTTTGACCTGATCGAAGCGGTCAAAGAGAGTATATAGGCGTCACGCAGAAGGATTTAGTGTCAACCGTTCGATCTGATAGAGAGTGCACGGTGGAGATGAAGCCAGTTCACGTGCAGATTTTTGAGGCATCTGCAGGAAGATGGCCGTTGGATCTGTTTGATCCAACGGCTGATATTTTAAGTTTATACAAACATTTCAAGTAAGTTTACAGGGGCAATTCTAACTTTTCACACGTTTATTAAGGGGCAAATGAGGTATTTCACATATTTTACAATCTCCACCTTGAAAAACCTCATCAACTAGGCTTTAACAAAGTGGGCTTTAAAAAACAAGATAGTGGATTTGTAGTGGGGGAGGAGAATTAACGAAGCACTGAGATCTTCCTTTCAGCTCCACCCAAACCTGAGATCAACGAGTTAGTTTCACCTTTATTCATTCAGCACATTGGTTCAAGACAAACTGTTTCAGAGTCTAAGGTTGTTTCTAAAAGACTGGAAGCTTACATCATTTCAAAGAGAAACAGAGAACTTAATTCATTTCAGAGCAATTTGAGACATACAATTCTATTTAAGATAGACAAGAGGCCTTAATTTATTTCTAGCAGTTCAGATCACATAATTTGAAGAAAGACAAAGAAACTTTAGTTTGTTCCAAGAAGTTTAAAAACAAATACTTCAAAGAAAAAACAAGAGAACTTTAATCCATTCCAAGCAGTTAAAAAAACATAATTCAAAGGAGCTTTAATACACTTTAGACACATATTTTAGAGAAAGACAAGAAAATTTTAATCCATTCCCAGCAGTTTAAGACAAGTTTGGAATTTTGCTTGGGTTACAGTTTTAGTACCTGAGTCTGCTCCATTGGAGTCAGTGTGAATTTTCTTGAGTTCAATTAGTTTCTCAGATATAATATCACGAATAAAATGGAATTTGACATCTACATGTTTGGTACGCTCATGAAAGACAGGGTTTTTGCTTAAATGAATTGTTGATGGACTATCAGAGTAAATGGTGGGAATAGAGTCACAAATTTTACACTCTTTTAGAAGTCCTTGAATCCATAAACCTTCTTTGAAACTATCTGCTAAGGTAATGTATTCGGCCACTGTGGTTGAAAGGGCTGCAATAGGTTGAAGCTGGAACTTCCAGCTTACACAATTTCAACAAAACAGGAATGCATAACTAGTTGTTGATTTTTTGGAGTCTAGATCTCCAACAAAATCACTATCAACATAGCCAACAAGGTTCCTTTCAAACTCATTTTTTATGTGGCACAGTCCTAGTTTTTCAGTTCCTAGTAAATATCTAGCTGTCCATTTGAGAGCAGACCAATGTTCTTGACCTGGACAGGACATGTATCTACTTAACAGTGATACTGCAAAGAAGATGCCAAGCCTAGTGTTGACCATGGAGTACATAAGGGATCCAAGAAGATTTGCATAAGGTAACTCATCCATTTTTTCTGATTCAGTAGGGGAGGTTCGGACACTGTCCTTTACTATGTTTAAAGTGAGGAGCTAATGGAAGAGAGACTGATCTAAGGCCATAAAGTCCAAATTTTTTATGTAGCTTTTGTAAGTACGCAAATTGATGAATTTTTAGTGTCCTTGCAGTTCTATATCTAAGTATCTCTATTCCTAATATTCTTTTTGCAGCTCCTAAGTCCTTCATTTCAAATTCACCCTTTAATTGTTGTTTTAATTATTTTATTTCAGATTTTGATTCACAGATTAGAAGCATGTCATCAGCATACAAAACTAAGAATACTGACACATCATCAACATATTTAAAATATAGACAAGGATCATAGCTGCTTCGTTGAAACTCTAGTTTTAGCATATATGTATCAAATTTCTTGTACCATTGATGGTGTGCCTGTTTTAGACCATAGAGTGATTTCCTTAGTAGGCATACATGGTCTTGTTTTTCTTTGTCTACAAATACAGAGGGTTGATTCATATAAATTTCCTTTTCTAAGTCACCATTTAGAAAGGCTATTTTTACATTCAGTTGTTCTAGTTTTAAATCACAACTAGCCACATAAGCAAGCATCAACCTAATGGTTTTGTATTTTGCAACAGGAGAGAACACTTCATTATAGTCTATACCTTGCTTTTGTATATACCCCTTTGCCACTAACCTAGCTTTAAAGATATAAGGATCAATTTTGTTAATTCCTTCTTTCACTTTAAATACCCATTTGCTGCTAACAGTTTTAATGTGCTTAGGTTTAGGTACTAATTCCCAAGTTGCATTTTTCTTAATAGAATTCATTTCTTCAAGCATGGCATTTTTCCAATTTTCAGAGAACTCATAATTGGTGGTAGCCACCGCTGTTTATCTCATAAATAGAATGCCAACGCAACACTAAAACTGTAGTCACCATTTGAGATGATATTCCGATCACCACCCAATTATGCCAAGCTACGAGTTTTTGAATGTCTTTGATATCCTTGGCTTAGACCATATAGTGATCACAGGCTCAACACATGCTCAACACCATGTGTATTTCTTGGCTACTCACTGACACAGTGTGCATATCTCTGTCTCGACCCGAGTTCATCACGCCTCTACACTTCTCGGCATGTTGAATTCATAGATTCTGAATTCCCTTTTAAGGCAGGGTAGTCGCAACTAACAGTAAATGAGTCTGATGTTGATGTTTGGCTACAACCTGCATATCAACTCGCTCAAAAATTACAATCTGTCAATTATTTGGGGCAGTCTGCCGAGCCACCAGATATAGTGCCGTCGGCCTGTTCAGAAGAAACCAGTACCTCTGCGGAACAATTAGCAGGTTCAGAGGCATCTCTTTCTATTGAGACAGATGCTGAGGCGTCCCATATACCTTCTATTCCTCAATCTTCAGTGGAACAACAAACTATAATAACGCCAGTAACTGCATCGCCTCCTGCGGTCCGAAATCAGCATCATATGATCACAATTCCAAGAGCAACATATCTAGAATTATCAGGAAACACTTTTGTGGCACAATTCCTTCCTTCATATCCTACCATAGTCTCCCAGGCAATGAAATCTCCAAAATGGCACACTGCCACAACAACATAAATTGATGCTTTGGTTAGAAATGACACTTGGGAATTAGTTCCCCCACATTCCTCTCAAAACATTCTTGGGTGCAAATGTGTGTATTAAACAAAACAGGACATTGATGGCTCCATCGATCGACTAAAAGCTTGTCTGGTCACCAAGGGATTTCACCAATGCCCAATTTTGACTTTCATGATACTTTTAGCTCAGTGATCAAGTTTCCTACAATTCGTGTGGTTCTAACATTGGCTTTTTGTCACTCTTGGCATATACATAAACTAAATAATGCCTTCTTGCAAGGCACACTACATGATGATATTTATATGGTGCAACCACCGGGATTTGTGAACACTGGTCGTCCTCACTATGTCTACAAACTTAGAAAGGCAATATATGGCTTATGACAACCTCCTCGCGCATGGTATGATGAGTTAAAGTGTTATCTTACTTCTCTAGGCTTCGTTAATTCATTATCCGATGCATCATTATTTATATATCGATATGATGCTGACCTAATCTATATCCAAATCTACGTTGATGATATAATTTTCACTAAAACGGACACAAGAGTCATTAATCAGTTAATCTTGGAGCTTACCTCTTGGTTCTAAAAAATGTATCCTATTTTCTAGGCATGGAATTGGAATATCATCCAGAATGATTGATACTATTTCAGCTCAAATATGTGACCGATCTTCTTGCTCAGGTAAAGATGCAATCGGCTATACCATTGTCAACGCAGATTAGCACAAATTCTCCTTTGCTTCTTCATGATGGGTCCTCTCTGTCTGATGCGACTGAGTATCGCACGATTATTGGCAACTTACATTACCTTGTTATCACAAGGCCTGATATTGCTTTCGCGGTGAACAAATTATCACAGTTTATGCATCGTACGACTACCATTCATTGGGATGCTGCAAAATGGATTATCCACTACCTTCAAGGTACTCCGAACCTCATAATACTACTTTGTAAGGTCCCCAATCCGCTGTCTCTTTATGGTTTTTTCAAGGTCGATTGGGCAGGAAATCATGGCGATTACACTTCCACTAGCGTATCTCATTTATCTATGTGGAAGTCCCATCTCCTGGAGCTCCAAGAAACAGCGAATTGTTGCTTGCTCCTCAACCGAGGCTGAATACCATGTGGTTACTTCGGTAGCGGTGAAACTCACATGGTCGCCATCGTTTCTTCAGGAGGTTAGATACTCTTCCTCACAGCCTCCAGTAGTTTTTTGTGATAACATAAGCATGGCTCAGTTGTGCTCAAACCCGGTGTCTCACTCACAAATGAAACACATTGCGTTAGATTTCCATTTCATTCGGGAACAAGTGCAACTTGGCCAACTATGCATGACTCATGTTTTCATTCACGATCAATTAGCTGATATGCTTACTAAGACTTTGTCTCGCTAATAGTTTGTGCAATGCCGTGAAAAGATCGGAGTTGCCCTCTGGTTCTCCGTCTTGAGGGGGGATGTTAAAGATGTATCCGTCAAGTCAACTACAAAGTCAGTTGCATACCCCCATAGTTTATGCTTCTCGAATTATTAGTGTGAGTCCATAACACAAGAGTTGCAATTCACCCCAAACTTCTCTGATTGGCATTCTATTTATGAGATAAACAGCGGTGGCAAAAGCCCAAAGCCAATATGTCAGCAAGACATAACCATGGAGAAGAAGAGTGAGTTTGGTTTCCATAATATGGCGATGTCATCTTTCGGCATATTCATTATGTTTCGTCGTATATGGAAGAGGTGTTAGATGAGATATACCATGATGAACAAGTACATACGTGAGAGCAACGAATTCGCCACCATTATCAGTAAATAAATTTTTAATTTTGAGCTCAAAATAATTCTCTACAAGTGCCCTGAACCTCTGAAAAACTTCAAAAACTTGGGATTTGCGTTGAATTGCATAGAACCATAAGTACTTCGTATAGTGATCAACAAATATAATGTAATACTTCAAATTACCAATGTAGAATATTGGTGAAGTCCAAACATCAGAATAAATAATCTCAAGAGATATTTGCGACTGAAGAGTCGACACATCAAAAGAAGTCTTGTGACTTTATTACACATACAGGCATTACAATGCTGATGTTGCTTGCAAAGAGAGTCATTGAAATTGAATCGAGAAATAATGTGTTGAGAGATGGGTGGGGCAGGGTGCCCCAACCTGTTCTACCAATCTACAAGAGTAAGTCGAGCAGTTTTATTGGCGACAAGGCAGGCCGGTCATAAAGGCCTTTTTTAGTTGGTCCCTAAAGAAAACCCTTCTCCATTTCCTAATCCTTTACACAAAAACCAGATGTATAGAATTCAATAGATACTCGATTATGGAGGCATAGTTGATATATGAAAATTAAATTTCTTTCTATTGCAAGAACACATAGCACATGAGCTAAATTTACGGAACGAGATGAAGAGTTTAAAGATATAAAACCAATGTGTGTTATGGAGAGGTTGGATCCATCGCCTATAATCACATTATCTTTTGCATCTTAAGGAATAGGTAGAGACAGATTGTTGAGATCACTTTTGACGTGATGAGTCGCACCACTATCCATAAGCCATGGTGGTGAGGGAGATGATGAATTAGTGGCAACATTGTCTTGTGGCTGCCATGTTTGCTGAGGTGTAGGTGGTCGCGAGCCATAAGTGTTCGGACTGGTGAAGGAGGAACCAACAGATTGAGTGACAAGGCAAAATTTAGGGCATCGTTTCGCCGTATGTCCTATTTGCCATAAGCCTGACATTTCCCAAGGAAGGTGCGTGAGGGTTGTTTATCAAATTTTTGATCGTTGAAAGGTTTTCACGCTGGTGTGAAGAGTTTGCAGTATTCTACGACCAGGTTCTGCTGGTAGATTGTAGGATGCGTGGATGCCGGCAGCAGAAGTGAGAAGGATGCTTGTTATTGTCTGACAAGTATCTCTTGATTGAAGAATTTTTCGTGTAGCTCATCAAAACTAATCAGTGTGTCACAAGCATGAACTTCATCGACGATGGATTTATACAGAGCATCAAGCCCATCAAGGGCTTTTTCTATGAGGTCTTCTTCTTTCATCAATTTTCCCATGAGGGCAAGGTGATCCGCCTGGCCTCAAAGAAAATGCATATACTCCTTCGTTATGGTGTGTGATCCTTGTACTAGATTTTTCAACTGATCTTTGATTTGACGAATATGTCTGTAGATTAATTTGGCAAATAAATTCGCCAATTTCAGCCAAGCTTCGCTAGAAGTGTTGACACGATTGAGAAAGGGAGCGATTGTGGTGGACATAGAACCGACAATTACATCGAATATTAGTTTATCCTGGCGGAGCCGAGTTTGATATGTTGGGTTTGGAGCTTCAACGCTTGCAGTGGTAATATTTTTGGATGGAGTAATGGTTGCTCCATTAACGTATCCATCTAGTCCATAACCGATGAGAATTGCTTTAAACTGAAGTTTCCACGAGAGATAATTTGTGGAGGTAAGTTTAGCAGTGGCGTTTGCAGCGATGGTAAGAACAATCAAAGTATTGTTTGGTTCTTGAGGATTAGGTGTTGGAAAATAACATATTAATGTTGGAAAATACATATTAACTATTAAGATGTTATTAAGAGATGAATGCGAAATTGATAAAGAATATGAATGAGAAAAGTCTTTCTCTTTCAATGTCATGATCCCACTAACTTAGTGGAGAAAATGGAGAGTTGAGCCATTATCCCACTAAGTTAGAGGAGATAATGGAGAAGTTCAAGAGGTGAAAAATCTCTAACACTCATTCACAAACTCTATAAATAGTGGATCCCCTTTTGAGTAAAACACACACATGAAATTGAATCTAGAATTTTATTCTTTCTTCTTGGAGTATTTTTTGTGATTCATTCTTTTGGTGATTGAAGAAAGATACCGTTAGAATTCGCCGGAGTTGGGTTGCAAGTGCTATGCAAATCAACTTGTATTCGTTGTATCCTGGGAGACAGACGCCTGGGAATCTCAAATCACCCAGGTGAAGGCGAATCTGTTTTAAGGAAACTGTGAGTTTCACAGGCTTCGAAGTTTTTCAAATTCTCGTGTTTCGTTCAACGGTGAAAGGTTTAATATTTCCTCCACTTCAATAAATTGTTAATTCCTTTGATTATGTGTAACAATCTTAAAAACAGATTTTCTAGTTTCTTTAGATCTAATAGTTTAATTTGCAAAAAATAGAGGTAATGTATCTTAGATATGATTATAAGTTTTTTCGATTCTCACATCATGAACAATTAGATTTTAATCCATTGATCATGATGCATATGTAGTTGAATATGTGTTATTAAGAATATTCTGTTTATCATTTAGAATAATTATTTAGAATATTTATTCAGAATATTGTGATCAATATTTTCTGATTTTTGTTTTTCAATGTTACTAACTTTTGAGTTTTTTGAATTTTAAAAATGGCAGAAAATATTGGTGCGTTCGTAATTCCTGTAGGCTCCTCCTCGCTGCCACTTATGCAAGTTGAGACCCAAAATGTTGTTCCTACTGCTGGGGACTCGCAGGGAAAGAATAGTCCTGTGGTGACACCGGTTCTGAGGGTTCCAGTGGTTCCTCAAGTGACGCTGTCCCTATGAGCCACAATGACAAATCAGAAAAATTTACGGGGTCAAACTTCAAGACGTGGCAATAGAAAATATTGTTCTACCTTACTATGTTGAATCTTGCTAGATCCTTGAAAGAGGATTCTCCTACTGTCTGAGATGATGAGTTGGATGTGCAGACTTTGACTGCAATAGATGTTGGAAGCATTCTGAATTTCTTTGTCGGAATTACATCCTGAATGGCTTGTTTGATGCCTTGTACGTTGTATATAGCGTAAAGAAGACAACAAAGTAACTGTGAGACGCTTTAGACCACAAGTATAAAACTGAAGATACTGATGCTAAAAAATTTTTGGCTGCACAGTTTTTAAATTTCAAAATGGTGGACACAAAGACGGTTGTGAGTCAAGTCCAAGCACTTCAGTTGATCATTCATGGAATGTTGGCAGAAGGAATGATCCTTAGTGAATCTTTTCAAGTAGCGTCAATAATTGAGAAGTTACCCCCTACGTGGATGAACTTCAAAAATTATTTGAAACTCAAAAGGATTGAAATGGCATTGGAAGATTTGATCCTTAGACTTCGTATTGAATAAGATAACAAAGGATTTAACAAAAAGATATCTGATACTGCCAACATGAATGCTGCTAGAGCAAATGTGGTAGAATATGGAAAAGGCAAGGACAAATCATGTGCATGGGTCAAAGATGGGACTTAAAGAAGGAGTTATAAAGAAACAAAAGTTTCTTGGAAAATGTTACAACTGTAACAAGATGGGGCACATGTCATCTAACTGTAGGTTGCCTAAATAAAAAGGCAAAGAAAAGAATGAGGCCAACATTGTGGATATCATGACAAGAAATGTATCTATATAGACATTTGTGCTGTGGTCTCTGAAGTCAACATGGTGGATATCAATTCCAAAGCATGGCATATAAACACTGGAGCACCAAACATATATGTGCAAACGTATCTGCTTTCTCTGACTTGACTATGAAAGTTGGAGGAAAAGTTTATATGGGAAACCGTTCTACCTCTGAGATCGAAGGGCATGGAACCGTGCATCTGAAGATGACTTTAGGAAAAGAGGTTAAACTGCAAAACGTGTTGTATGTGCCTGAGCTGAGAAGGAATCTAATTTCTGGAACACTGTTGA
>JAOWBN010116594.1:0-19398 GCA_028565015.1 Pinguicula moranensis
TTAATCCTTCGGTTCAACTTTGAAAAACATCACCCTCTGACCACCACTTCTTCCTTTCCTTCTTCGTCTGCCTAAGAATGTTGAATTCAGGATTTATGCGCGGATAGGGCACCAAAGATTTTTCTTGTGTTTAGGGGCCACTCAGCGCCCAATGAATGGAGGACTTGAGGGGGTTGCAAATTCTTGATTTCTTCTGCCTTCTGGAAATTATTTTGCTGCAGCGCCCAAGCCCAACGAATGGAGGACTTGTGCGGGATGTGTTACACTTTTTATTTCTTTTGCCTTTTGGAAGATTGGAAGTCTGGAACCCTATTCCAGCGATATCAATTATATATATATATATATATATATATTAAAATAGCTAAAAATTTGGGAAAATCCCAATCCCGGACCGAATTTCCCAATCCCATCCTAAAATAATTTTGGGAGCAGTGACCGTATTCCCAGTATCGGATCAGATACCCAAACTCCCAAAAAGTTTGGGACTTCGGGACCACAAGATTCGGAAAATTCTAAATTACTTGGTACCATTTGGCCATCCCTAAGGAAATCCTTATGAAAACAGCTACTAACTAAACAAACTAGATAACAAACAAGAACTAAACCAGAGTTAAATTGAAAACAGTAATGAAAACAGCCACTAAAATAGGAATTAATGAAAACATCAATATAAGACATGAATGAAAATAGCTACTAGATAACAAACTAGCCAAAATAGCTACTAAACAAGATCATTATTAGATAAACCAGCTATTAAATAGGAAATCCTTATGAAAACAACTATAACTAAGCAAACTAGATAACAAACAACTACTAAAAAAACAGCTATCGAAGCATCAACTATCAAGCATACAAATTACAATATACTAATAAACATGACATGAAAGATAAAGACCAACTTGTACGTAGAATGGACTATGAAGGCATTACCTGAACTGAATCAGAATGTCTGTTCGCGTTCACTGTTGTGTAATTTGTTGACTGTTAGCGAGGCTAAGGAGGCGAGGAGATATAAATGTGTATGAGAAATACGTTGGCCTAAATTAAGAGCTTACAAACCCTAGATCGGAAGAACAAGGCCAAAAAACAAATTTGCAATCAATTTGTGGAGAAAATCATCAAATTAGAAAACCTTTAGCTTGAACTCCAAGTTAATTTATCTTCTTACCTTCCTACGATCTACAGTAGAAAGGCTGTCGCAACGGCAAATGACGGTTGGTGAAAGAGAATGGACGTCACACAAGAACAAGGCCTAAAAAAATAAATTTGCGATCAATTTGTGTCGAAAATTTTTGAATTAAAAAACCCTAAAACGAAATTTCTCAAGCCAAAAATGCGCGAACGTCAAGTTAATTTACATGCTTACCTTCCCAGGGTCAACGAGACGATTACTGCTACGAAGAAAGTCTATTGCTACGATGAATGACGGTCGGGGAATGATAATGGAGATTGGAGACGAGACACGTTCTGATGTAAATTTTCGTCAGCGAAAGATAAACGTGGAGTCGAGAACTTATTCTTGTATCAATAGAAACACACCAATTGAGCAAATTTTGAAATTAAAAAAATAAAAGGATAAATTGTGCAACCTACAAAAAAGTTATACGAAATAGAAGAATGGAAAACAACGGAGATGGAAGAAGCGTATTATGTCGTAGAAACCCAATCAAACATGGAACATCAACCCCTAGCCAACTACTACATTAGAAACGAATGTAAATCAAAGGTCCAATCAAACGCCTACCCAAAGATCTACTCTATGATAACTACGAGTATCATATAATCAACCTTTACATGTATCCTAAGATGCATGCAACCTAGTTCCCTTCAAAATAGGAATTCAATAAAAAAAAGAGAGAGAGATCTCCAAGCTCATAATAAAATTAACTTCTAAAATCTCTTTTGAAAAGGATGAAATCTGCCTTTAAATAGTCTATAATTCTAATGGGCCTCTAGACCTAATTTAACTCCTATTAAAAATTGGTTCTTACCTAAGTAGGAAGTCCACCCTAACATAGTTCCTAAAAAGTAGGAAATTACTAATTACATTAAAATTCAAAATCAAAAAAAACTAATGGACTAATTTAATTAAAATACATAATAAGGAAAATAAAGATCCATCTTGGCATCTTCAAGAAGGTGCCATGATCTCCAAAACGTGCAACATATCATATGCTTAATCTGGTCCCATAAATTGCGTGCAGCTTCCAATTTGATAGTATATTCCGAAAATAATAACTAATCATCGGACAGTTTGAATTTGATCTCCTTTTGTCTAAATATGTATTGAGAAGTCCTCTGTCACGTGATAAAACTTCAATTCTATCAGAATACATTCAGACCTTCGATCGCCTACAAAACCGAGACTGCGCAATGCTGCGAATAGCAGATTAAGAATGAACAAAAGCAGTCTGTTCCGAAATTCATATCTAACAATCGGACCGTTCAAATTGAATCTCCTTCGAACATGATGATGCCCAATGAGTATTCTAACTCCAGTTAAAGTTTCATACCGATCCGACAACGTTTGTGTCTCTGCTTGGAAGTAACCATAAAATTGCTCTTTATTGTAATTCACACCACATGGTCTAATTACTTTAAACCATGCAAGAATCCAAATTCATCTTGGGCCTTTAACAATCACATCATCTTCTCCCTCCTGAGAAGGATTCGTCCTCAAATCAAAATCTTTATTTGAATGAAAATACTCTGCCTAAGCTGGTAACAATATCGGAATTCTTATCAAAGATCGTATCATTCCCTATTTCTTAAAATGAATTCGCCCTCGAATTTTGATTTGCGATTGACCTTCTCCAATAAATCATAAGGACCACTCACGTAAATATTGTTCAAAACAAGACACAAATTCATTGCAAACCTGAAAGGTAGTTCATCTTCAAAACTAAAAGCCTGAACAAGAAATCACACTCGCAACAACCACTGGTTCACTATTAAGGTTAGAAGTCCCTTTAAAGGAGTCAGTCCAATCACATCGTGAAGGCATGACATTCAAGCCCGTAGCGGGTCCTGGAAAAAAAAAAGCTTATCTGATTTGGATAGCCTTGCTTGTAAAATAGACATTGGACTTTTTCCCCTAATTTTTTCAAGTGAAGATTCAGTTGTAGGAGCAACCGCAATGTCAGTTGGAAACACAAATCTTCTTCTGGTTTCTCAACAAGAAATGAAACCTCCTGTGATACAACTAACTCGGTGTTCACAATCTCGTTCTCACTATATGCATCTTCCTCATCGGTTACCTTTTGATCATATTCTGAAAGATTATTTCTAGGCCATTTGTTCACTCCTCCTTGGGAAGAAACAACGGATTTCGTGCAATTAGCAGCTGATTCTCGAAAGTGTCGCTCAATCATCTCTGCATAAGACAGTAAATCCTCAATACCATGACAGTGAATGGTGTACCTATCCAATTGGCGTTGGATATTCTGATTGAGGCCACATATGAATCTAGCCTTGGATGACTCAACATCTTCTTCTACTCCTGCTTTTAAAATATTTATCACTTTTAGTCCACATTCAAAATAACACTATTAGTACGTCTCATATCCTTATCATTTTACAATAAAGTGACATAAAAGTTAAATGAAATAAAACTAAATATAAATATAAATAAAAATAAACTAACAAAATAATATTAAATTGAGCTGAATACGTTGTTTCAGTAATTTCTGATGTTTAGTTTATTTTATTATTTCTATTTATTGAACTATATTTATTTTTTTATTTTATTTCAATTTATCTTATCTACTTTAATTTTATTTATTTTAATTCACATTTTCAATTTCACCTTTTTAATATTATTTTATTTTAACTAACAAAAATATTATTTAATTATTTATATCTTTAATTACATGTAAAAACAAGTCAAAAGGACAAAATATGATGATGAATTTAAAACCTTGGAACTAATAGTGATATTTTGAATCCTACAGGTCTAAAATTGAAAGTTGAATAATCCTTTGCTACTAAAAGTGAATAAATATTTTTTTTTTATCTGATCTTCCGACCAATAAAATTCTGTCCTTTTGATCTCTTCACCGAATCGCAAGGCAGACCCGGTGATCCGGTCCTTCGATGTTCATATGTACACATCAGCGACTCTGCCTATAGTGAAGTGAACAAAGGAACCCAATAATATACTAACCTGGTCCCTTCCCATGTAAAACAAATAGGGGCGAATCATGGGTAGAAAATGAAAATGAAAATGAAAATGTAGGCAAAACAATTCTCGCAGTCGCAGAAGCGAGACTCATAGTGGGCTAAGAAGACATACGAGAGAGTTCAAAACTTCAGAATTCAGGCCCATGAATTTGCAAAATGAAGAGAAGGGAAAAACTAATAAAAAAAATCCTTTACCAGTGTTATGTTAATCGGGAAGAAGAGTGAAGGAAGAGAAGCGTAGCTAAAACCCTGGCAAAAACCTTAGCCCTATATCTATCACCGGCCAATCTCAATCCTTATTCAGTCTCGCCATGGCCACTATCGCAGCTAGGTTAGTATTTCGATCCGCAGCCACATCCTGTCGTGGCGCCACCGCGAGGATCTCGGTTGGCGTCAAGCCAAGGGCTGCTTCAACTCCATTTCGCATCTCGGCTCAAGATTCGCTCTCTGCTCGCATTTTCAGGTTTAGCGCTGGAAACCGAGACATTGAGTACTAAACCTCGTAATGTCTCATATAACTGTTTCTGTGAATTGAATGTCTTCGAATTAGGTCGACTGTGGAGATGAGCAGAGTCAGCGCAGTATCGATGTTACCGTACCACACTGTCACTGCCTCTGCTGTACTCACTTCCATGCTATCGGTTGCTTCTCGAGGTCAAGCTTGGAATATTGAAGGTAATTTTCTCCTAGTCATATTTTATTCGTTCGAGTTTGTGCTTGGCTTGCTTGAAAATCTGACGAACTGTTAATAAGTTAGAAATTGTGGTATATTCATTTTGGTTATTTGTGGTATATTCATTTTGGTTATCCCAAAAAAAATATATTTATCATCCCCCTTTATCAGACTGTCTTGTTCTTAGATCCCCAAAGAATTTGATTACTCGAGGCTCTACAGCCTCAAAACTATTTCATGATGTGCAGCATATGTCCTTTTTTGGTTATGGTTTGGTTAATACCTCAAAACTATTTCAAGAGACTTCTGCAAATGAGTCATCAAATGACTGGCCATATGCATAAAAACTTTGCCTTCTTTACCTTTTCAGCTACAGTTTCATTGCGTAGTCTGTGAAAACCATCCTAATATGTGGTATTCATCAGATGTCCTCGATGATTTATGACGTCTATTGGATGGTTCCAGCGAAGTTTTATTGACATGAGATAGAAGAATGGCCTGATGAACTGTGTCAAGCCTGAGCTCGACTTGTTGAACAATTCATTTCTTATGGTTTCTTTTGTTTATAGTTAGCTGTCCAACATTAAGATGAAAATTGCTTGTCGACTTTCAGAAAGATCTTGGTTGAAGTAACATTAATAACTGTATGGCATCTTAAGTGGGAGCTTTCTGAAGCTTGTTTAGCTTCATGTTGTATGCTAGATACTTTGATGTGACATTGAAATGGAAGTGAGAAACGTCAACCTGGGGTATTACAAGCCATCTGTGATAAGAATTGCTTTGTTTACTTCACATTAATTTGAATTTTAGTTGCCAAATTACAAGGATTCCGTATATAAGCGAAACGAGCATGCCTTTTAACTTGGAACTCTTTTTTGTTTAGGGTTGTGAGTATAGCTCATTGGCTGGTTTTCGGATTGAAGATTTTTCAAACCATATTTGTTTCTGTATTCTCATTTTTACAAACTTCATGACGGTGAATGCTAACAGGGAACCACTCCCTAAAAATTTTAGTCCTAAAGTATTCAGTTCAGTTTGTAGGTCACATTTCTATTTATACTCTTATTCTATTCTTTACTTTGTAAGTGTGAGACAACAAATGCACCTCTCAACTGTTATGGCACGGTTGCCTCTAGCTTGACTTCTGCATTTTCATTTCTTCTTTTGTACTGTTTAGATGGATGATTGAGTTGCTGCACATTTCGTCATTGCTCCATGGATGAAACCCGATATCTCAAGTCTTCTGATATAATTCCGCAGTCGTCTCAATCTCAAGAGCTAAACTAGAAAGGTTACTTGTAATTTTTAGATGGGTCGATATCTGTGTAAGATTTCTTTTAGTATTTTTTTTCTAAAAGAAAAGACTCGGAACCCAATCAAGCTTTATTTTTTTCAATCCGGATTAGGATTTACTTTTGATGACTACATCTTAGCTAAATAAATTAAACACGGATCTAGAAATTTTGTTTAGAGGGGATAAAAAAATTTAGGGGTGAAAATAATTTTTTTGAGATATGTTTTTTTGGATAGGTGGATAGAGTGATAAAATAATTTATCTGTTCAATCGTTATAAAAAATAATAATTTTATTTATATAATAATAATAATTGAATTATTTAATATACTATAAAATTAATTTTTAATAAAAAAATATTTAATACATCTATATAAAATTTTACAATAAACAGGTGAAGAAACAGAGCATGTTCACCATTGAGCAATATTCAGACCGAACAAAGAATTTAAACGTAAAAAAATCTACTTTTCAACAAAAAAGAACTCAACAACTTGTGGTGGATACCTTAAAGCCTCTGATCAATGGAGTGACTGGTCGTTGGTATCTTAGCTGGGTTCAGTTTCTCTTTACTGGAAAAACATTTGGTCAATCTCCTCTGAAAGTTGGCTGAGCTGCAGTATCTCATTAACAGTGATAAGAGGAACCAAAACTTCTAGCGTTACAAGTGGTTGCAAGAGGGGTGCCTTTGCTTTAAAATATGACAGATTATATCGTCTCAGTACCCAAAAAAATGCAATGTTAGCCCAAGTATCATATATTGACCTGGGACGTAGAGTTTGGAACCTTACATTCAGGCGTCGATTGAGATTGAGTGAGATAATTTCGCTGGAGGATCTGTTGCAGCTAGTATCAAATGTTTCAATTGTAGAGATTGGTGAGGATTCATGGCCATGGCAAGATGATAACAGAGGTTGTTTCACAGTGTTAGTGCTTACAAAGCACTTAGTAATCAGTCAAGCACAATCACTGAGGAATGCAAGCAGCTGGCAGCTATTTAGGGAAGAATTCCGCCGAAAAGGATCCAATCTTTCTCATGGAGGCTATAACAACAGCGTATCCCTACTGAAGATAATCTTGTTCACCGAGGAGTAAACATTGTGATGAATGCCCAACTCTGTTGTTTCCACGTGCAATTAATTGAAACCGTAAACCACCTATTTCTGGAGTGCATTAACGCCAAGGAGTCATGGGGTGAAGTCTACTCCTGGTTCGGTTTGAGATATCAACATCAAGCGGAGATAACAAGTCACTATGCCTACCATATGGAACGATGTAGAGAAGTTGTTGGTAATGATTTATGGAATGCAGTTTGGCAGGCCACGATGTGGAGCATGTGGAAAGAACACAAGCAATTCACTTTGATTCTGAAGGGTGCGCAACTCCTAAATTGGAATGGATCCAACTCAATCTCTGTTACTGGTTGCTTGCTCACAAATTATCATCAGATACCCTTGGTTATACTTCTCAATCTATGTAGCCAGAAATCCTCTGATTCTATGATTATGCCAATGTAGTAAGGAAGCCTTCTGATGGATTCCTGTCGGCTATATATGCAGCTTGTACTTGTATTTCTTAACTATTTAGGGCCAGTTTGGTAGTAGAACAACTTTTATTCTGTTTCTGGGATTACTTCACCCTTCGTGTCGTATTTTGTAATACGACTATTATTTGGTATGCTTTGATTTCTTCAATCGACCCTTCGATTTTCCCAATTGAACCCTAAAAACCCTCGATTTTTGCCGATTATGCCAATTTCAGTTATCCTCTCCAATCAAATGGCCCCTAAACCGCGTAGCAGCCACAAGAATGTCTTCCCAACCCGCTCGAGCCTCTGTTTAATTGCTCTGGGAAACCAAATCCATAAATTATGGGGCACTGATTTCGGTCGCCGGAGAAATGCCGCTATGCCCGGCGAAGTGGCAGATCACCCAATAATATTAGATTCTTCGACACCCACAACGTCCCTACCCCATGCGAAGGCTCAAGCCGCCGAAGTTACAACCTCACGCTATCACTGCCAGTCTCCCCCGGAAGTCTCTTCAAGCAAGAGGCCACTTTTGCCATCTTGGTTGGAATAACCCGAGTCGTTCCCTTTATAGGACACACGAGAGATGAAGCTGTCTTATATTTTGTTCAATTTTTTTTCCATAAATAATAGCTAAGCATTACCTGCCTACATGCAACAAGTTGACGATATTGTAAAGGAATTGCCGCCAAAACATAACATGAAAAGCCCATATAGAGAAACTATGGGCACTGGCAAGGCAAGGTATCACTGACTCTAAAGAGTATGTGGCAACGTGGGATGAATTCCTTGCCTCCCAGGAAAGGCCAATGTTGTCCCTTGCTCCACTCGGATTCCTTCTATAAGGGTACGCGCATGTTGTGCATTTTTATTTAATCCTAAACCTAACAGAGCCTATTAGTGATGGTCAAGTTATTGTCAACAAGATGTAGGCACTTTGACCGCTAGAGATGACAAGGATGGCAGGTAAAGGGAACAAGTGTGTCATGTGTCCGTTACCTCTTAAGGCATTGATCTATAAGATGAATTTCGTGAATCAGCTGGTGAAATGGACTCAGATCTCTGAGTGGCCATGTAGGAACTGCTTCAATCCCTGATTTTTTGTCTAGTAGTGTAGTTGATCAGCATGCATATATGTAGTTACGCTACAGGCCATTTTTGTCTCATGCTTATCTTGACGTGCTAATTCCCCTCTCGTATGCAAGTGTAGTTTGTTGTGTGGACTTATATCTTTGATTGCGTATTGTGAACATGCTCCAGAGAATGACTCTACATAGTTAGCCATTTTGGCTTATTAATTGAAATGCTGGTTGTTTATCATGTTTTGATGTTTTTATTTGATGTTGTTCAAGTGTATGCTGCTACTTAACATTGGTAATTGGTGTGTTATTGGTTTGTGTGGATCACATTGGCCATCAAATGTTATATTTTGGGACCTGCGAGAATGTCAATTGGGGTGCATTTGTAGGTTATTAGTCTGTGTACATTGACCATCAAATGTGAATAGTCTATGGATCACATTTTTTGGGCATGTGGAATGTCAACAAAGGTGCATTTTTTGGGTTAACATTGTAAACATAGTCAACATTGTGATTATTGATGCCCCTGCCAGCCTGAACATTGAAATGCAACATAAATAGTAATCTGATTCTGATAAAAAAATTTACAACAATTGTTCCCACTAAATCAAATGTTCTTGACCAAAACAAAAGTTACAACCAAAACAAAAGTTACAATCAAATCCAATGTTCGAACGTAAATAGCATGTCATGCACGGCCTAAAAAATATCAATATTCTCCATCAAAATGCTATGCAGATGCTGCTCCCTCATTTGTCGCCCTTGGACTTTCCAAAGTATGAACTCAACCTGGTCATTTAGTAGCGCCTTCACAATGTGCCTCTTCTAGTCATCGTAAAGGTCCGGATAGTCCGCCAGGGACTCAAGGATGAGTGTGGCCTTAAACTCATCAAACTCTGGATATTGCAAAGGATTTACTTCGAACATCTTTATAGCCTTATCTAGAAGTAACCTTATGGTTGATATTTTGTCGTTCAGTAATGTGCTTTGAGCTGCCAGTTTAGCAGCCTTCTGATTCTTGGCAGACATTGCACTAGGCTCCAAAGCAACAGGCGCAGACGAGGAAGCTTTCTCAAATGCATCGAGCCACCATTCTGTAGACTGATCAGCATAGTTCCCGGGGTCAAACTCATTTTCATCATAGGACACGTAATAGTCTATATTTTGTTCCGTCTCTGATGCACCTATGAGTAGTGCTCACGCATGCTGCCCTGCGCCTTGTAGTTCCCGAGGATTTCGCACCAGTTGTCATACAGGGGAAAGTTCTTTCCCTTGAGCATTGCAAATTTAGGCTTTCCCTGATATGCAAAGAATAATTGTATTACAATGCGCATGAAAGGGTACGAGTCTTTGTATTGTAAAGCCAGCCTACCTTCAGCATCTCCACCCAGAGGTCTTCAATGTTCACTACTGGACGGTGGGTTTCGGGGTCATTTGTTGAACCACTAAGAGACATGCAGTCACTCAGAATGCTCCACTGGTTCCTCCACACATGGAGTTTATTCTTTGTATTTCATTCCTGGACTCTGCTTCCTTGGACGAGTTTTCTAATCCTCTTAGCACACTTGGGATGGAATCCTCTCTTCTAACCCGCGCCTGCCCTGTATCCTTCTTGAGCCAATTCCTTGCATGCATGTATCATGGTCTTCTCTTAATCTAACGTGAAGTAAAGCTTTCGATACGGTGAACTTGGTTCGACTCTCCTATATGGAGAGTGTCTTGCTGGCCTAGCAAGGCTCTTGAACAATTTTTTGGCCTTTGAATTGTTCCGCGGTCTAGGGGTGTCGCTATGCACCTCCGATTGTTCTCGCTTTTTAGACATATTCTGGCTACTATTTTTTCGTAATCTTCATCCTATTCAAGAATATTCAAAGTAGAGTACTACACAGTTGTAGACCACACAATAATAAATGTAGCAAAGCAATCAATCACCATATTAACAACAACAACGAACTGTGAGTAACAACTTCATAAATGCAATGCACATGCAGCATTGCGGGAGATTAGAGAGACACTGGTATGGCCTGAGCTTCACTATAGTTTTGCCACATATCTGTGGCTATGGAGTTACGTTTTTGAGTCCATTGGGATGACGATTGAGGCATCTGGATGAAATCTCCGTACTCATCGATAGGAGCAGATGCTAATTCGTCCACTATCAAACCACTTACCAAAAGGGGATCATTTGGAGTAGTATCCATAATGAAATTGTGTAGCAAATAGCATGCTAGCATTATTCAGGTTTGTTTCCTGAATGGGAAGAAGGTAAGATTGCGCAAGACATCGAACCTATTTTTCAGTATACTGAAAGCCCACTCTATAATGTTCCTTGCTGATGCATGTCTCATATTAAATATCTCAAGCTGGTTTTGCGGTCTCCTATTTTCAGGACCCTACTCTTTTAAATGGTACCTAGTAGATCTATATGGAGTGAAGAATCCATCACAATTCATATAACCACTATTGCATAAGTAGTAAGACCCAACTATTGAGCAAACGTTCAGTTTATCGTTGTGTTAATATGTAGAAGCATGCATTCATATGAAAATGTTATAATAGAACTCATCCTTTGGAACCTTGAGTCTTGTTGGGCGACTTAAAGCATCACGCAAGAGTCATGCATCCGCCGCCAGACCTTCCCACCCAACGAGCATATATACAAACCTACCTTTGATGTCACAAACACCGAGGACATTAGTTGCCAGAGTATCTTTCCTAGTCATGTAACGCGGTTAGTCTTCTACCGGTGCGTGTACTGGAATATAAGTGTTATCCAGGGCGCCTAATCATCCCTAAACACAAATCATGTAATACATTAACATAAAATGGACATATGCATCGTGTACTAATCCTTATCAATGCAATATCTGTTACCTGGAAACAACTCTAGCATCTATCATTCCACTCAGCATCAATAGGTGTTGTTGTAGAGATGAACCTATCCTTCAATTTGATCATTGTGTTTAGCACCTCACGGAATGCAACACTTATTATTTAACCGCTCCTCTGAAAATCTATTTGAAGTGATCAATTTTTTGATGGTGTGCTATGGTACGAAGGAAAATGGTTGTCTTTTCCTGAACAGACACATAATGATCATCCTGCAGGCCACCTTCGTCCCTTAACATCCGACACAGTTCTGCAAAAGCAACCTTGTGCATCCGTAGGTTGTGAAAATAATCTCTGTTGTCCCCATTAGTGAGCCTTTCAAGGAATGTCATCCGTTCAAATGTTTTTTTTTTTTTTTTATCTAAAATCAAGTATTTAAGTGTTGCATTGCACTTACATTTCCATTGAAGCATCTCTTATTCTTATTGCAGCAGCAACCCGAATAGAATAACCCTCACAAGATTGAAGAATGTAATAAATTGTGTACGGTTCTGAACAAACACCCTAATCAATGAACAAGTACCCACAACGAATAATGCTTAATCAATGAACAAGCACCCAACTATCCCGTGCAATTTTTTGACGGGTTCGGAGTTAGGAGATGACACCTACGAAACCCTAACTACATAAGGACCCTAAGATGAACAAAAGCAAAAACAAAGCCGGGTGATAGAGGAAGAAGACCTACCTAAAATGTGGATTTGGCAGATAATTAGATAGTAAAGATGATGGATGGGAGCGTTCGTGGGCGGTTAGGTAGTTGGACATAGTTGAAATCGCTAGGGTTTCAAAGACGGGGTAGACTGAATGAGAAATAAGAAATAACGAGGAAGCGGTGCTATTTATATAATGGCATATCTCCTAAGTTTGGCTAAATATCAAGGGCAAAGATGAAGAGTGCTTGGCAAGATTGCGCAGACGGATTTTAATCCAGGCACTTTTGTTCGGATTAAAAAGTGGGAGAAATCTTACTACAATACCGATCTCGTGACCCGGAAAAATGGCTATCAAACTACATGTGTGTGCATATAACTCTAGTAATAGACCGATTATCTTTATCCTATAATGATTCCAATGTGGCTCTTAATAGAATGTTTACTTATAAAAAAAAACTTGTGGTGGAATCGAAGAACAATCTTCTTAACAATCCAATCAATTATTCCAAAATTCGATCAGACCTAGCACATGCCAATTAACTTAACAAATAATAGTAAGTGGGTGTTTGCAAATTCCACAGAAAAGCCCATTTTGGCTTCTGACGGTAGAAAAACCTATTTGGAGTATTTGCGATTTTAGCGTTTGGCGTTTAACTTTTAGCTTTTGGCGGTGGAGAAGTAAAAAAAAGCCCAAAAGTTAGAAGCATCTCTGGGGTAGCTTTTGGAGTGCTTTTGGCGGTGACAATTTTGTAATTATTTAGAAGTTTAAATTTTAGGCATTCTTACCCTCATAAATAATTCAATAATCCCAAAATACCCATGATTATTCAAAAGACTTGCTAGGGCTGAGAAACGCACCGTGTTCTTCATCGCAACTTTTCTCACAGTATTACTCGCAATTCTTTTTTCTCCCGAGTTTTCCTTCTTAAAAGGTAAGAGCAATATTTTCTCAATAATGTTTTCACAATTCTATAACGAGTATCATTGCTCTCCAACAATGATTTCAGATGTTTGCAGATTGTTTCTAATTGTAACGTTTCCAGCCGTATTAGATGTTTGCAGCCGTTATAAATATTCTGGACGCTTTATGTGGATTCCAATTCCCATAAGTTGTACGAAAAAAAATTAATTCAGAATATGTCGTTTTCAAAAAAAAAAATTGCGATTGTTTTTCCCAACTAAATAACAGAGATTTATTTGTAAGCATCTACTAGATGTTTGCATATTGTTTCTGTTTGTTGAGTAGGTGAGCTCTTCTTTCTGTAAGCTTTTCTTACCTAGGTTTTTGTGGGTTTGCTGATATTTCTTCTGCTTCATCTGACATTGGATGTGCTTGATGCCTATTTGGTGCATTTTTGGTATAGTAGAGTATAATGTTGGGATCTTTATTCATTTTTTTTTCCTGCTTTTTGGATGTAGAAATATTAGATTTTGTAGTTTAATTTTTGTTCTTTCCATAATATGCTTCAAGTGACTTTTTCTAGACTATTTATGTTCTGCCAAAGCAGGAAAAGGGGTAGGAGACAAGTATACTGGATAAGTCTTCGGCTTTTCTCACTATGTT
This sequence comes from Pinguicula moranensis, assembly GCA_028565015.1. NCBI lineage: Eukaryota > Viridiplantae > Streptophyta > Magnoliopsida > Lamiales > Lentibulariaceae > Pinguicula > Pinguicula moranensis. Next base: position 13,862 of record JAOWBN010116594.1, read on the forward strand.
GCTTATGGAAATTATTCTTTCATTGATGCAGTTAATAGTCTTTCATGCTCTGTCTTGCTTATGGAAATGACTAGTTTGAAGTGCCGTTTGCCGTTTCTTACTCTGGAAATGGTTTGTTGAGGGTTTTAATGGTTGTCTAGACTCTGGAGCGAGCGAACCAATGCTTTGCACTATTCAATTGCCCAGGGCTTTTATTGCTTCCACAATCTGCAATTGCCCTCATTATCTCGTCCTCTGAAAAAGGTATGATTAGTTCCGATTTGGTAGTAATGTCAAGTTGTTTCATCTTGGGCCCTGTTAATGTTGGTTGCGGCACTAAACTCTCAGTGAATCTCATTTCAAAGTGTCTCTTGAAGAATTCTTTGACCTCTTCCACCCCCAACCTAAGAGCCTTGGTGTCTTATCCCTTCTATGTAATCCCTCTTCTCTTTACTTTAGTAGGAATAGACAAGTCTAAATCTTGCCCTAACAGGAATCCACTATCTAATGATATCGGCCTAACTCAGATAGTTCCACTCCCCTTCTTCCTTCTCGACTGGGTAGCATCCTCCTTCTCATCTAAGAGGCTTCCTTCCATTATGAGCACCACTTTACCATAAACCGAAAAGCCGCCCGGTCCACCATCAAGCTCAGCTCTGTCTAAAAGGGCAGTTCACCTACGTAGTTTCATATGTAGCAGTTGAGAATCTCTTTCATAGGTTTTTGCTGAGAGCTGGTCAAACACTTCAATACGATGTTTGAGCTTCTCCATGGCTTTCGTCACCTTCTTCTTCTGAAAGAGCAACTGTCTAGCATCATTCTCGTTTCCATTTCTAACACTAGTTGCTACTTGCCTTCTTAGCTTTTCCACAGCTTCAGACATGCGCATTAGTCTCAACCTTGCATGATTAGCTAAGCATACACAAATCTGTTAGTTTTCTTATTAAGATTCTCCAACAACAAAACGAACCCCTAGTTCTTGAGGCTCAGTTAAGTCGGCTTTCAAAAGTCATAACAATAGAAGACTAGGCTACTTCTCCACCATGCAGAATAGATACAGATTAGAACCATATTTTGAAATTAAATGCCTATAAGTTTTCTCAGTCCCTTTTTATAGCAAATTTTTATGCTTTGTTTGATGTCTTTTGTGCTAGGATGGCATCTGAAAACTATGTCGGATAGACAGTCGACGGAAGTATTTATCAAGGTATGTGTTGTTGAGTTTAGAGAGGGGAATAGGCCAGGTGCCCATTTAAGCAAATCAGGTTGGGAAATTTTGGTTACAAACTTCAATTTGGCTATTGGTCGTGCTTATAACAAGAAACAACTGAAAATTCGATGGGACACCTTAAAAAAAAGAATACAGTATTTGGAAAAGGTTGCTTCAAAATGAAACAGGATTAGAATGGGATGGCGAGTGAGGAACAGTTGGCATGCCACATGATTGGTGGACACAAAAAATTAAGGTATAGCTTGATGTTTTCCGACTGTTACTATTGAGACGTATTTATTAATTCTTTACTTTTGTAGGAGTCGCCAGAGGTTGCAAAGTTCAGGGAAATGGGTCCTATATTGCTCAATGATCAACAACTAATTTTTGATGATGCCATTGCAACAGGCGAGAATGCATGGACTCCCAGTCCAGGAGTATTGCCAGCACACATGTTAGATACGGACAATGATGAAGAACCTGAAGAGTTTAGTGCACCTCGTAGTTCTTGGGCTTTAATTTTCATGCAAGTACTCTGTCTTCTGCAAAAAAATATAGATACCGAACCTTTGGTGTCCAAAAGAAAAAATTCTTTTCCAACAATTATTCAGAAGAAGCCTAAGAAGACGAACACATCACAATCTATTGCCATTGGAATCACAAACATGGCTGAAACTTGCAAGGACATTTGTGTAGATTTACGTGCCACTAAAGATAATGTGAGAAATCCAGGAATTAGCATCACTAATTGCTTGAAAGTTCTTTATAAGATGCCTGAAATTGTGGATATTGAAGAATCTGATGAAGCATTTACCTATGCCCTTAACTTATTTGATAATAAGTCTTATTAAGAGATAGTTAGAACAAAGAAGCAATGGTGAAAAAGAAGAAACACTCTGGCGATAAGGGGTTTTCTCGCGATAACACTATTCACGTGGAGGTTTTTGCTGTCACAATAGCGGTGGATGGAGCAGCTTTGAGGGGCTTTTCGGCTAGTGCAAAGGGTGTTGAGGAGAAGGTTGTGACGGGTTTATTTCCCGATTCGGTAGCGTCTATCTCTGGCGCAAGGGGAGGACTATTGAGGATGGAAAATCTGACGAGTGTTGATGGGGGTTGTCTGTTCCTGAAAGGATGGATGATGTCGATGCAGGTGGGGAAAAGGCAGAAGAGGGACCACGAGTGGATCATATGCCACTCGGTGTTAAGGTAGATCAGCTAGTGACCTCTGCTTCAGTTACTGTACACGTAGGACTAATTGAAGGAGGCGATAATGAGGCGCGTGATGAAGCAATGGCGGATGTCACTCATGACGAGAGGCCTTGGGAGCAGCCGCGACGTAGACATCGTAACAGTGGAGGGACCCCTACTCCCACGGTCCCGTCTGCCCTTACCTGAGTATATTCAACGACTAAGATCGAAATGCGTATCTTTCTATATATCAAACTTTTCGGCGACATTACTAAGTCAGAACTACGTCGTCTATTTATGCAATTTGGGGTGATCAGGGATGTTATTATTCCACAAAACCATCCATAAGCGGCTTGTCGTTTTGGCTTTGTGCGTTTAGCTTCTGTTGCGGATATAATGGAGTTTGTGCACTGCTAGGACTTTGGATCGGTTTCTACAAAATCATGGTGAAAAGAGAGAGGAAACAAAGCTTTGCTGGTGAACAAACTGATGGGAACCGTGGCTCAACCAGCAGAGTTAAACAATGACATGAGATGGTCGAAGTATCGGGGAAACACATACCCTCACCGAAAACTCTGAATTTTGAAGCGAATCCAAAAGAGGCCAAATGGTTATAACTATGTATCTTCGGTATACCTATGATGGGGGTGGAAGCATCAGATATTCAGAGCAAGTTGAAGCAACTTAGTCTCTGTGATGGCAAAATTGTTAGTTTGGAAGGGGGTGAAATTATGATATCATATCCTATTTGGAAATTGCCAAACTTCGGAAATTTTATTGGGCTATTGGGGGCGAGGTTGTGGAGAAAGGATATCCAGGATGGTTCTAGGGCGGTGTGGCTACACATTCGTGGAACGCCCCTGTATTGCTGGCGCGAGGATTTTTTTAAGAAACTTGTAGCAAATTTTGGGTCTTTTGTCTGGTTGGATAATAACACGGAGAGTCGTCAAGTGATGCAATGTGCTCGAATTTTTGTCTTGACGAAGCAAGTGTCCCCGATTGATGAAATAGTGAAGATTGAATCACTGAAGGAATGGTTTTTGGTTTCAGTTCTAGAAGAGCGACCAAATTGCCGTGGTCGGGAAAAAATGACTCCAAACAATCTTGTTTGGAAGCAAAAATAGCCAGTCAAATTTGAGCAGGTTCTTGTCCGTGCCTCGAAACCGTTGTTATATCCTGTTGCGGTGGATGCTCGGACAAATACAATGACGGACACTCTACTCCTTGAGATACACTCTGATCATTTCACTTTGGCTCCAAGAGTAGAAGTGACTCAGGCCACAGAGATTTTTCCAGAAGCTTATATTGCACAACAAGAAAATGATGAAAAAATGCTGGATTGTCTGCAATGTGCAGTCCTGTAGATATCTCAGGGAGTCATAAGGGGGGAGGATAAATGAGACTTATGCAAGATCTGGCTCTTACACTTGCATAAAGAAGAAATCTAACAGTATCAAAAAAAATGTTCGAGTCCTACGCTCTCGGATATCTCGATCGCATCCATATATGTCTTCAATTCATGGTACTCCTATGCAAGAATATAACTTGAATGAGCTCACTGCCCAGTTAGTCCCGATGGAAAAGACACATGTGCATTTAACGCCAAATACCTGATGAGTTAAATGAGAATACTAGTTTGGCGGAAGCAAGCAGCTCTCGGCTTCCCTGTGAAGTTCTTTCTGAAGCAAAGAATATTTGGTCCCTTGGCAAATCACTAGGTATTCACACTAACCTTCCGAATGAAGTGATTATCTCAATGTTGGTGGAGTTGAAGAAGCAAGACGCTGAGGAAAACATAATAACTGCAGCAGTGACAGTGCCCCCACATTTAAATTCACGCCCTCTATGAAAATTATGTCGATTAATGTTCGTGTCCTAGGCGTCCCAGGGCGTGTTGGGGAGATAAAACAAAAGCTCTTACGATCCAACTAGATAGATATTATTTGCTTGCAAAAGACAAAGAAAGAATACATAGATCGCTTTATAATTCAAAAAAATTAGGGACATGACGACTTTGCCTTGGCATTTCGTCGTTCGCAAGAAAGATTTGGTGGCTTGCTTTCAATCTGGTCACCCTCTGTCTTCGCAATGGAGATAGTTATTGCATTGCCTAATGTATTGATATTAGAAAGGACTTGGCTACAAAATGGTGAGAGAATCTTGATCTTTAGTGTATATGGGAAATGTTGTGACTTGGCGACGAAAAGTCTATTACGCGAACAAATTTCAGGCTATTTATATTGTGCTAGATCAATGACGATTTGTATGGTTGGTTATTTCAATTCAGCTCGTGCGCCAGAGGAACGCATGAATTTTTCTGGCAGCCCTAATAAGGACATGCTGAACTTTGATGACTTCATATTGGAAAACGAACTTATAGACCCCCTATTGTAGCGATTCTCCTATACTTGGCTGAACGGAAGGAGTACATGTGCAAGCCGTATTGACCAATTTTTCTTCTCGGAAAGATGGGATATTTGTTGGCCTAATCTGATGGAGGTGGCTTTGGATCGTACTATAGCAGATCACCGCCCTATTATGCTCCACACTTTGGAGGGTGACTGGGGCCAAAAAACTTTCATGACATTAAATTTCTAGGAATCACATCCACATTTCCAGTCCTTCATTGAAACCACAAGGCATGCGGAAAGTTTTTAAGGTACAAAATTTTATATCGTGCACTGCCGTATTAAATATTTGAGGCAAGACCTACAACGTTGGAATCATGAGGTTTTTGTCCTGATTAATAGAAATACGGAAGTTGCAATCTAGAATTAATTGGTTTGATTTGGAGGGTGCGAGCCGCCCCCTTTTGTTAAACGAAATTCAGTACAGGAAAGAAATATCATCAAAGTTGAGGATTATACTACATCACAAAGCTTCATTATTATATCTGAAATCCCGATCTAAGTGGATTAGGAAAGGCGATGAAAACACGAGCTATTTTCATGCCTGTATCCGTAAGAGGATAAGTCTAAATGAGATTCAAGGTCTATTCTTTGATGGTGTGTGGACAGAATCTATTCTTGCGGTCAAGAGTGGTATTCTCTTATATTTTGCTAAACACTTTGAGGATTCGGATCCCATGCGTCCAAGGCTTATGATAAACTGTGATCACACTTTATCAGTTGAGGATAATACGATGCTTATATCTGAATTT
>JAOWBN010116704.1:0-19398 GCA_028565015.1 Pinguicula moranensis
TCATCATGGGTTCGACCATCATAATGCATCTTCAAAGCTTTGATCATCTTGGCTATAGTCCATGGCACTTGGTGCAACTCTTTGAACGATTCCTCTAACAATTTGTAGCCGAATATCATCATTGTTCCTTTAGAGAACGTCCAAGGGTCTCGAGCAAGTCCAACTCCGTGGTGTGCATCTTGGTTAATGCCATGGGCAACCAGGATCACATCATTATCCCTCCAGAACTTAATTCTGAATCCACTTCCGAGCTTCATGTAAATACTTTGTTGGAAATAAGGAGAAGCAACATCCTTGTGTATGCTTTTCCACCAGGGAGAGTCCTGTAAGATTCGGATGTGTTGAGTATTAGGTGCCTGCAAAGGTGGTCTAAGGTCATGCAGACCCCCCAATTTCCAGCAATCCTCCATTACCATATTTTGATCTTAATACATATAATTCTATGTTGTTTCCTTCTGTGAGTAGTCTTGCACACCATTTGGCCAACATGGCCTCATTGAATGACTTTAAGCAACGCGCTCCTAGACCTTCTTTATCAACTGCAGTAGTTATTTTACCCCATGAAACCCAACAGATGTTCTTTTTATCTGATCCATTTCCCAAGAAAAAAAAATCTTTGGATGGTGGTCAGATGTTTGATAGCTGCTGAAGAGGCCAGGTAGAACCGAAGAAGTGGGAGGGAAGAGATGTCAACACTAAGTTTAGGAGAGTTAGTTTTCCTCCTGTAGAAAAATATTTGCAGTCCCAGGCAGTTAGAGTTGATGAAAACTTATTAATTACAGGTTGCCATGTATTCTATTTTCTAGCCTGAGATCCAACTGGAAGTCCAAGATATTTGAAAGGGATTTGCCCAACACTACAACCGAGATAGGACGCTGGGATGTTAAGACCAATTAGGTTTCTCTTACTGAAATTTATGTGCAGGCCTGACATCATCCCAAAGTTATGTAATATGGCCTTCATTACACTGACATTGCTCCACGAGGCTTCACCAAATAACAAAGTGTCATTCACGAATTGTAGGTGTGTCATTTGTACTGCTTCTCTAACAATCCGAATCCCAGAAATCAGATTTAGAGCAGCTGCCTTGGTGACCATGTTTGACAGGCCTGATGTAGCTAAAAGATATAGAAAAGGGGATAAGGGGTCACCTTGCCTAAGCCCTCTCTTTGGTTTAAATTCTTCTAAAGGGCTACCATTGATAAGGATGGATGTTGAGGCAGATTCGAAGAGTTCCCTTATCCAGTTTATCCACATAGATGGGAAGGCCATTAGATGTTACACTTCTTGTATATAGTCCAAGTTAATAGTGTCAAATGCCTTTTCAAAATCAACCTTAAAGATTAAGGCCTTGATCTTTTTCTTTTTGATTACTTCAAGAGTTTCATTAACAATCATTATGCCATCCAGTAATTTTCTGCCTTGGATGAAGGCCATCTCTGTGGGAGCAATAATACCATCCATATGAGGGCAGAGCCGGTTGGCTAACACTTTAGTTATAATTTTAGGAATGGAGCTCAGCAAAGTGATAGGCCTATAGTTATCAAAACACTTAGGTGTAGTAGATTTGGCCAGTAGAGTAATATGAGCTGTGTTGCATCCTTTGACAAGCTTGCAGTTTCTTTAAAAATCTCTGAATAGTTGCAATAAGTCATCCTTCGAAAAACTGGAAAACTATTTTATGAATTTGAAGTTCAAAACGTCCGGACCAGGACTTTTAGAACTGCCACAAGCAGAAATAGCAGCAAGAATTTCCTATTAAGTGAAGGATGTAATCAAAGCTCTTCGGGGCAAGGTAGTAAGGGGTTTGAATTGCAGACTAACCATGTGAGTTCTAGGACAAATGGGGTTTGAGAATCTCTATTTGAAATGTTGCACAAAACAACTCTTAATACCTTCAAGATCAGCAATCCAGGAAGTTCCCATTCTGATGCCTGATATAATATTCCTAGATCTAATTTTCTGGATGCAGTTATGAAAATACTTGGCGTTGGCATCACCCAGATGGACCCATTTTAATCTAGATTGTTGTAAAGACTGGATGTCCGGTTTTCTAGTGATATATTCCAAGTTTTCTCACAGAGAGTAGATTTCATGTAGGATGTTTTGTTCCTGATGTGTGTGAATCCAAGATTCTGCAGCCAATTCCTTATCACTGAGCTCATCAACTAGAGATATTCTTGTAAACTCCAAATTCCGTTGGGTTGATTGATACTACTCTCTCATTCCCTTTCTGAGAGCCTGTATTTTGACCTTCATTTTTGAAACTGGAAAAACCCTCCACTTCATGTTTTTTCCATATATATTCTACCAGTTACACAGAAGAAGGGTCATCTAGCCACCAGTCACGGACCCTTAGAGGCCCTGGACCCTAATTATGAACTTTCAGACAGAGGCTAATGGGGCAGCGGTCAGAATCCTCTCTTTTTAATCCTGTTTGTATCCAGTTGGCATTCTGATTGAGCCAGAGATTGTTTACCAAAAACCTATCAAGTCTGCTCATGGCCTTATAAGAGCTTATGTACCATGTGAAGCGCCTCTTCTCCATCATCACATCAATCAGATCAAGGCTCTGAACAAAGTTCTTAAAAGCATATATCTCTTGATCGTTTGGACGATGTGCAATACACCTCCTTTCATTACTATGTAATAGGGCATTAAAATCGCCCATCACACACCATTTTTGCTCTTCCTTGTTGGTGTGCAGTGCCTTAATTTAATTCCATTGCTGAGTTTTTGCTGCAAGATATCTCGGGTAAAAGACATTGATCATGTTGGATAGAATGCTTTCATTGTACCAAATGTTACTCCCAGAAATCCCTCACCAGATGAGATGTTAGCTTTACAAAAATAGTTTTTACTCCAAATGCATAATAAACCTCCATATTGGCCTCTTGAACCTTGATAAATCCACTCATAATCTCGGTCATACCAAAGCTTGTTACACAATCCGTCATCCACCTTAACCAGTTTGGTTTCTTGTAGACTAATGAAATATGGCTTCTCCATCTTAATAAGTTCACGTACTCTTTTTTTCTTCCCAGGCTACACAAGCCTCTAACATTGTATGAGATGATCTTCATTTAAATATTTTATCATCTCCCTTCTTTATACTACCTGGAGTAGCAGCCTTCTGAGATTTTCTATTGATGGTATTCAGATTGATGTGATGGAAACGAGTTTCCTCCTTATGTAGGCCATATGTTAGCCCAAGGTAAATACCCACATTGATGGTAAAATCAACCTCTAACAGTTGTTGATCCACTGATAGGTCCTTCTCTAGAGGGATACAGGTGGTGATAGGCTTAGGTGAGTTGTTTAACACTAACTGGCCTAACCATTCCTAAAGTCCTTCCTTATCAGTCTAAGATAAGAGAGATGATTCTTTCCTTGTTTGACTTCTAGTTCGGGGTCTCCTTTGCTGAGTTTGCCTTTGTGTTTTCTTTCTATCAACCGGTGTTGAATGTGATCCAGAGTGAGTACTGGTAATATGTCGAAAATCAGCTTCATTGATGATTGTTGGGATTAGAGGGTCTACTGGAAATATGGGAGCTGGATCAACGTCTGCCACACAACTGTTTCCTCTTTGCACACCTATTGATGGTATACATGTGGATCAAAAGAAACAGGAGAAGTAGGTATGTTTTTGTTAGAGATGGGTATATCCACTACCTGTCTAGCCAATGTATTCTCCAACTGCTCCTGGGATTCTGAGACATGTGACTCTGAAGTGTGTAGATCTAAAGTAGAGATACTGTGGTATTATCTTTGATAGACTTATCTAGGGGGTGGGCTTGCTCCTGAGAATCCAACACTTTAGCATTATATGGAGATGGGGGCCACCAGCTAAGTTAGGCAGGTATCCATTAAGTCATGGAATGTCCTGTATTCTCTTTTGGCGGTGTAGGTTTAGTGATGACAACTTTCAAATCATTACACAGGGTAGTTTCCATTGCACGAAGTTCTGATGTAGAGGCCTCCTTATCCTCCAAGTGTGGGATTTACCCGGATGTTCTGTGGTTGTTGGACAACTGTCTAAGGAGCAAGAGTTTGATGACATGAAAGTGGAATCAAATGAGCTAACATCACAGAATTCTCGGATCTTACAATTGCTCAACTGAAATCGTTCTGGTCCAATCTATATAACCTGCAAGGAATATGTTTGGCCATTTTCAAAAGAAATAAGAAATATGGGATGTAGACTCTATCCCAGATCTATCCTGGTCAGGATTTGATATGCTTCTAGATAGCGGTGTTGTAGGCTGCAATAATCAATCTTGATTAGAGTCCCGAGTGCCTTGCCAATTCTCTCTAACACCGGTTGAGTCTAAAATTGTATAGGAGGGCCAGATACATGAAGCCATGCTGTCCTAGAATTGTTTTCAATATCCATATCAGAGGTCAATGAGTGAATATCATTTAACTAATTAAGGTGCCAGATACTATCATTATTAATAAGATTTTCCAGATCATGTGCTTCTTCTTACTATAGAAGAATTTTGGAGGCATTCAATGGACTAACTATGATATTAAAGTAACATGCAACCTTCAATTCCATTTGCACAGTCCTCCAATCAAATTTAGCGTTCAAGATCCCAACATAGCCCTCTTTCAACAAGCCTTTTGACATAAGTGATCCTTAGACTTGAAATCACCATATAGAGATCTTGAGTATGAATGCTATTCTTTGATTTTATTCGAAGTTACACCGCAAATGAGGAACAATGGATAGTCTTGGGAATGGTTTGATGTATGGAAAGATTATGAGTTATCAATAAAGGATTTACCGCTCCTAAAATGTTAGGAGAAGATATTCTTATGGCCACTTGTAAAAAGTCATATTAGCCTTTTCAAAGCACAAATTTAATTAGAAAGAGTTTCTAATTAGAACTTAATGATCATGACTTCTGGTATAAGAAATATTACGTATATAAATGAAGGTGATAAATAACCTCAATATACGAGATTAGGAATATGTCCTTGGTGAAATGATATAAATTACTCAAGAATTAATTCTTGAATGGATAGTCTCCTTCTATTACCATTCTTAATGCTTGGGGCCCTTGAAATCTTGCTAGAGGTCACTCATGGTCTATGGACTAGAATTAAAGAATAATGAATTAAAAGTGTTTAATTTATTAATAGTAATTTGATCATGTTAATTATAGGTCCTTTGCTAAGTTATTGAGAACCTATAGGGTCACACATGCTAACATCATTGTATTAAGGGATTAAAGTGTGATTAAGGAAAAGTATAGGGGCCAAATTGAAGTTTTTTGAAACTTCAAGTACTTGTATGAGATTATGGGGTTATGGATACATGGTATGCACGACCTCACATGTATAGAGGTTTATAGAAACCTCATGAACAAGGATTTTACCAACATGACATACAAGCATGAAGTATCAATTGTTGCAACGAATGTAAATCTATGGTTAAATGTTATCTATTAGCTAAAACATGTGTTTACATATTGGACTCATGATCACCTATACAAATACCTTAATCTTATCACAAATATGTAGAGTTGGTCGAGCCTTAAAAGTGCTGAAAGAATTGTAGAGAAGTTCCATATCCTTGTTACTTTCTCTATATGAGAAGGACTTGGAATTTTTTGCCAAAACTTTGAACGAGTTTTCATCTCTTTTCTAATGCATAAATGTTAGGTCTGGCACTCCTTTATCCACATATAAGTTATACAATTAGGTTGTATAAACCTCAAGGGAAGTGGTGGTGTGGACTACTCTAGAGGGCGGACATTTGAACAACTCAATGAAAGGAGCTTTCTTGAACGAATTAGTGATTTCTACAAGCGGTATAAAATTTTCTTCTATATTGTAACATCAACTTGTGTAAAGTAACAAAGATCCGGGGTTAAAAGATCCTGAAATTTTTGTTATGCATACTTAGCACAAACCTATGTTTACATTTCCGTACAAATATTTCATCGTGACACATAGTATATCTTTCGGCGATCTTACACAGGAAGCATACGGTATTCCTCATTATTTGCCTCTCCAGATTCCTCAACTCTCTCAGTCCACCTACAGCCAGAATGTCCTTACAGCCATACTTGGACCTGAGTATTTCCATGGCCATGTTTTTCTCATTGCTTAGTATTCTGTATCGCCATTTGACCAGCATGGCCTTATTAAATGTCATAAGACTACGCACGCCTAAGCCACCTGCCTCAACTAATGTGCTTATCTTGTCCCAGGAGACCCTGCAAAGTTTTTTCTTATCCTTCTTTGCACCCCAGTAGAAGGATCTCTGAATAGATATAAGTTTCTTGGGTATTGTGCTGAAGCTTTAAAGAAAGCAATGAAATGTCATGGTAGAGCAGCCCAAGGTCAGACGCAGGGGGGTCCCTGGCCCTCCTTTTGTCTGGGCTATATCCCAGGGGCCTCCGCCCCCCAAAGAATTTTTATTTTGTAACTTCAATTTTAATTTAGTTATTTTATTTAGTTTTTTTAATTGAATTTTTATTTCAATTTCTTTTGGGTATCTTTTAATGACAATATTGGTAATTTTCATTTAGGATTTAGGGTTTTCTTTTGAATTGAATTTTTTATTTCAATTATTGTTGTCTCAATTTTGTTCTATAAATCTGTTTATGTTTTTTTTTTCATTTCTTTTTAATAAACCTGCTTTATTAGAGTTAATCTATTTTGAGAATTATTTATATAAACAAATTAGGTAGTTTTAATTTTTTTTTATCATTATTTGAGTAGATAAAATCATTATTTTTCATAACCGTCGAGGAAATAAATTATTTTTTGCCACCAAAAAATGTATATTGCCCCCCTAATTTTTATTTTTATTTTTACGTCTTAAATTTTTTTATAACCACTCTAAAAATTATTTTTTAGTCCCCCACCCCAAAAACAATTCTGCGTCGTCCTTGGAGTAGCCAACACTGAATGTAGAAGTATCAATTTGCCACCAGTTGACAGAAACTTGTGACCCCATGATGATAGAGCTTTGCTGAACTTCTCCACAATTGGTTTCCAGGTTTTCTAACTACCATCGGTAATCCCAGGTACCTAAATGGAATAGTTCCTATTTTATATCCCATATAAGCTGACATCTTCCAGGACAGAGGATGGCATTGGAGTTCCATATAGATAGCTCTTGCTATAATTTATGCGCAGACCTGAGACTAGTTCAAAGTTTTGCAAGATTGCCGTAAATGATCTAACTAAGTTCCGTGTGCTTGGCCAAACAGGATTATGTCATCAACAAACTCGAGATGGGAGACAAGAGTTCTGTTTTTTCCTATCACCAGTCCTCTAAACATTTGCAAACTAATGGTCTTCTGGATCATATAAGATAGCCCCTCTGCACCAAGAAGAAATAAAAAAAGGGATAGAGGGTCCCCCTGTTTAACTTCTCTGAAAGGATAGAATTCTCTTGTCGGAATGCCGTTGATTAGAATAGAGGTTGAAGCAGATTCAAGCAGTTCTTTAATCCAGCACATTGGAAACCCCATTCTCCTCATGACATCCTGAAGGTATGTCCAGTTGAAAGTATCAAAAGCTTTTCCAAAGTCCACTTTGAAGATAATGGCCTGCTTTTTAAGTTTCTTTAGTTCATTAATTGTCTCATTGGCTATAATTATGCCATCCAACAACTTTCTACCTCTAAGTAAAGCCATCTGATTACGAGAAATGATTTCATGCATAACACTACGGATTCTATTTGCCAGCACCTTTGCAATGATTTTTGGCATAGCCCTCTATTAGTGTAATAAGCCTGTAATCATCAACATGCATAGGGGGTTCTGTTTTTGCTATCAATGTCATATGAGCTGCATTGCTACCCTTTGCTGCTTTGAAGTTTTTGTAGAATTCTCTAAGCATCTATCAAATATCATCCTTCATCAGATAGTGAAAGTTCTTTATAAATTTGAAATATAGACCATCAGGACCTAGGTTCTTCCCACTTCCACAACTAGTGATTGCACCCATGATCTCAGCCTCAAAGAAAGGCATCATCAAGTTCTATTATATGCTACTTATAGTTCTTTAACCGCCATTCTGCCAATGGTAGGTCTGATCATTGATTGTTCTATGTATCTTTTTTCAAAATGTTCTCTGAAATAATTGTGTACCTGATCACCATCATCAATCTAGGTATTGTCTTTCCACACACCTTTTATGACATTGTTTCGTCTATTTTTGCACATCCATTTGTGAAAAAAATGCAATGTTTCCATCCCCTTGACTAAACCACTTAATTCTGGATTTCTAATAAAGCATGCTATCCAATTTTTTTGAGACTGGTGATAACTTATCACTCAGGCTCTGGATGATTTGTGAATCAATATCACTAGCCAAGTGATCAATATTCTATGCAACTGCCATTTCCTGCTCCTTGAGGCATTGCAGAATATACTTTCTTTCAGACATAAGTCTCTTGGAGCTGACTTATTCATTCCTATATGGCCATTATCACAGCCTTAATTTTCATCTTTATTATGAAGCTAGCATACCCTGGTGGACCATGCAGTTTCTATATGTTTTCTATCAGGGAAGTGTAGGACACATCTTCTAACAACAGTCCAGCACGATCAGGGGCTTTGGTCCCCAGTTCTGAGTGTTGGAAGAGAGGTTGACAGGACAGTGATCTGAGTCATCCCTGTCCAATCCTGTTTGGATCCATGTTATGTCATTCCCTAGACATCTTTCATTGACCAAAAATGTGTCTAAGTGGCTCATCGCCTTCATAGATTTTAGATACCGGGTGAAACTCCTTCTTTCCATCCTAAGGTCCTATAGATCCATGTCAGAACCAAATTCCATGAAAGCTTGCATCTCCTTATCTGTATCACTTCTGTTGTGAGTTTTTCCTTTCCTTTCTTTACTGTCCAGTACTGCATTGAAGTCTCCTATTAAACACCACTTATTTAACTTTCTGTAAGAATAAAGATCTCCACTTATTCTGTTTGGACAGCAGATCATGAGCACCATATACATATAACATGTGAGTGAGTGATTGTTCCTTGTTCAAGTGTCATGTAGCTCGTACGAATCCTATCCCTGCTATAATGTGTTCTCTACTGAATTTGTTGGCATTCCAGATACAATCAACCAACCTAGCCTAAGGAACCTTGATAAATTCAATCAAAATCATTATCATGCAATAAGAATGAGGAGTATTGTCTATCTCAATATCAAGATTTGATTGGACCCGTGAGCCAGTGTTTATCTGAATGAGAAGTTGAGCAACTCCCAGGTATTGATGTTGAAGTGTAACCTCATCAATTCTGATAAGATTTCCAAACTTATTTCCTATCTCCAACACTGTCCGTTTCCGTAGCTGTATAGGCAGCCCATAGATCTTGATCCTACATAAACGATTTATATGTATGTCTAATGCATGAGTATTAGACCATATTAGACACTTCTCAGCTTTAGTCAATGCCTTTAGATCATGATCGTCCTCTTCCCATATTAGTACTCTCTCATCTCCCATTTAGCTTGCTATGAGATTAAGGTACCCCGGCAATTTTAAGGCCAGTTGAAAATTCCTCCAACCATCCTTAGTTCTTAGAGTTCCAACACGGCTGTTCTTCAGCCAACCTGGAGTGACCTTCTCTGTTTTGAAATATAGAGATGGTATAATGACCTGCTGAAATATTGTTTGCGTTTGAGGCATCACATTCCTAGTGGTTCCTACATATGTCTCACCGCCCTGAAGTTTACCCATAGTAATGGCATCTTTTCTCTCCAGTTTGGACTTCATAATGGGTTGCCAAACAGGCTAGCATAGAAAATTTAGCTACATTTCCCTGCAGCTTATATGACTCGAGCTATATGTTATTCAGTTTGAATAACATTAATTCTATATTAGACGTTGCTGGTAATTTAACAAAAGCAAAAGGCATGCCATTTTTCCCCAATTTCCTTGTAATCTTAAGATCACCAAAATCTCCTTTTTTTTCTTCAGAATACTTTTCAGTCGCTCAAAGTGGACATTCAGATGCAAAGTTCGTCAGGAAAAATGTACTTTTCCCTTTACTGGGCTCCTCTAGCACATCTCTTGGCACAAGTCTATCATGAACTAGCACTGTTTTTTGATACCCTACTACTGTGGAAAAGGATACCCCACGGCGTTGTGGTGTAGCATAGACCTCATGGGATGAAGAGGGGCCTTTCCAGCTTTTATAGCAACCCTCCTCATCCTCCTCACTTGATGGCGTGCAGTTAACCACAGATAGCTCATTCAGTAAGTTACCGGCTGCTTCATTCAGTTGTCAGAGAAGAAAGCAGCAAGAAAATAGCAAGAAACAACAAGAAATAGAACTTGCTCCCCTGGAGCAGAGCTTCCCCGGGGAGTATTAGTCTGCCTGATGCGAAGAAAACCAGCTACCAGTTTCAGCTATTGCCAGAATAGGCAGCAACAGCCAGCCAGATGAGGAAGAGAATACTGTTCATGCAGCGTGGGATTCCATCGTATAGAAAGAATTCAAACAGAACTAATAATCCTACCAGATTTATTACGGGCAATGAATGGAGAGAAATCATTAGTCCAATGACTTATTTATAAATAAAATTTCACAACAATTAAACATCCGCAAAGTTGCCACAGAAATTGCTAAAATACTAGAAAGCATAATATAAATGCCGATCTAGAAAAAAAAAATTAGGGAAGGGCAAAAAAAATTTAGGGGGGCCAATTTGTTCTTAGGGAGGTAAATGAAAAAAAAAGGAGGTGACAAAATATTTTATCTGCTCAACAATCACGAAAAATAATAATTTTACCAACTCAAAAATAAAAATAAAAATTAAACAATTGAATATACTACAAAGTTAATTTTATTAAAAAAAAATATATAATCCAACAATAAAAATATCTAACAAAGAACACAACGAAAGTTGTCAGGTTATTACAAGGTCTGCAATCATTTTAACATCAAATTTACATGTGTTGCCACAACGAAATTCTGGCGACAAATTGTGCTTTGAAATCTTGAAGCACATAATGGGGAGGAGTTGAATTTACCCAAAACAAGTTCTAGGAATCCGATTTTGGTATTTGCAAAGATTGAGAGGTCGGACTTAGGAGAGCAAGGGTTTCAATGATTTCAATTTTTATTATATTTTATTCAGGCCCCGAATGAGCCTGAGCTTTGGTGTATTTTTTAAAAAAAGATCCCAAGACCCAAGGGGCCTCGGAGGACGACGATTTCACTTTTCATGATTTCAAATTTAATTTGTTATTTTTTATAGGACACTGATGTACCTGGGCATTGGTGTAATTTTAAAAAAAATGGTCCAAGTAGGGATACAAGCCCGTCCATGCCCCCTCCCTCCGCCATGGGCGTAACAAGTATCTAAAAATATAATTTATAATTATCCAAAAGGGTACCAAAAACTTCAAGATTTAACTTGACAGAAATTCAAGAAATTTGATAAATGATATGTCGGGTATGTATTAGAAGTGTTGGACAAAATAATTAATTATGTAATTATATGTTAATTATATAATTATGAATTAAATAATTATTTGTTAATTATTAATTACTTAACCCTAATTCTCCTAATAAATAGGACATCCCAAACGTCTATTACTTGACTCCTTTTCTCTTTTTCATGTGTTGAGATCCCAAAAACATATACAAAAGTTCTCTCTTGAATTGATGCCTAATTATATGCGAAAGTGAGATCTGAGTATGTGGATTATACGGAGACCTTGGTAGACCCTTGTTACGAGATCATAATATAATCAACCGGAAAGCTTGCATTTCGGCTATATACACTTCCACATTAGAGGTATAAAGCCATTGTCGTATTTAGTTTATTTGTTAGATCCGTTCTAATAGATTTAAGTGATCTACAGTGATATCGGAGCCAATATTCGGTATCTGATTATTTTTTTTTTTTATGTTAATCCCATATCTAATTTGATTTCTTCATTTTATTTTTCAGTCTAAACGATCGATTTGATTATCATAATTGACCACCGTCGTTCACGGCAGCGCGTGTACGCCACAAGTCATGCCTATCTGCGCCTGCAATCATTGTCATGCACGATGGCGCATGACATAAACGCGTCACATCATATTTGCACGACTAACGCATTTTTGTGCTTGTGCGCCGGGTCACTGTGATGCACCACCGTTGGCCACCGCTTACCAATCAGAAAAACTGGCAGACTGAAGTGTGTATGTCACGCGCCGCAAACTGCTATGCATAGCCACACCCTGACCGCCTTCCTCAGTCTAGATCATCGGATCCGGCCAAAATCCATTGTAAATTGTGCTTCGCGGTGGCACATATTCGTCACGTGCCACCAAACTGAAGTCGAATCACCCAAAAATGTTGTGATCGTATGAAAATGACTACATTTCCGGCGACAGACGCCATCTCGGGGATTGAGCTTAGGAAAAATTGCAAGAAATCTCATCACTTGGGTAAAAACGGCAAAAATCACGGCGACATCAAAGTCGGGCGAAGGAGGCAATTACGGGATGTGGCGAAAAGAGCGGAGCGGAATTGCGGAGAAAGCGGATAAGATTAGCAAAAAATGGAGTGGATCGCGTGATTATCGTGATTGAAGAGGTTACGACGACGAAGACTTCTTTGTCTAGGGTTTCAATGGATTTTCCATCAAAACCAATTTACTTATTCATTTAATATTTTTGAATTTTCGTTTAAAAAAATATTGGGCCCAATTTTTATTTAAGAAAACGATTTGGGCGTTTTTCTTGTTTGGGACCATTATCTTCAAAATTGAATTTTAACAAACAACTAGTTGGGCCAATTTTATTTGTTAAGGGTGGCCCGAACACAATTTATTATGACAATACATGCAATTAAATTTTAATTCCTAGTGCGCATGATTAGGGGTTATTCATTTTACTTGCTAAGTGCAATTAAATTTTAATTCTTAGTATACATGATTAAAAAATAATTTAAAGATATGTTCGTTATTCCGAGCATGTATTACATGAATTGTCATGCTTATATGCTTATGTGTTACTTTTTTTAGGATTAATTTTGAAAGAAAAAAAAATATTAACAAATAATTATTAAATATGTGTTATTAATTTATTTTGATAATTAAATTTTGAATATCTAAAGAAAATCTGCATTAACTATGCTCGTGAGGTGCAGTTTAGGGCTGATTTTTAAGAGGGGCATTTGTAGCCCCACCAGAAATTTGAGCTCTTCACGAGGAATGTCAGCAATATCTAGGAGGCTTGTCCCCAATTTGGACATTGAGTCCCGACTAGCTACCTGGGTGCTTACCGAATTGGTTAAGTGTCATATTGATCAATTTCAGATTTTTTGATAGATTCGAATTCTTCTTTTAACTATGTGTTAAAATAAACTGAATTGTTATATGTTAACAATTTCATGTGCCAATTCGTTTCGTTGTAAATTTTCTAAGGTAAAAACTTGAATTATTATAATTAACAATTATATGTGCCAATTTATTTGGCTGTATGTGCTCCTTTGTGTTTTTACTTGAATTTGTTTTATTACGTGAAAGTTGGATTTTCTTAGAAGTTTATAGTTATGAAGGATATGATGATTATGAGTCTAGCAAAAATTTTGTACGTATTACATAATCAAAATTTCGTACAGAAAATTTAATTTTAAAATTATGCCTAATGTCCTTCTTAAAATATACTTGTAGGTTGGTTCCCCCTAGTATGATAGTCGAGCTCTCTTCCAGTGATAAGTTCACTAGAATGAACTATGACATATAGTTCAGAAAACTTCAGTATCTCTTGCAAAAGAAAAATGTTATAGAGCACATAAGCATGGAAGAACCCGCAACAACACTACCTACATACGCTGCATGGGCCAAGAAGGATCCCAGTGCTTGATATGCTATGTTATATTGCATGCACGACGACCTAATTGACGTATACGATGTGGAGACCACCACGGCCAAGTCCATGTGGGACAAACTCAAGTTGGCATATGACCAAACATCATCTACAAGGCTCCGTACCTTGCATCTAAATTTGATGCAGTACAAAATTGATTAGAGTCGACCAGTATTTGAGAACCTCCACGTTATGAGTACCAAGCTTCACGATCTTAAGACTGGCAAGATCAAAATTTCTGAGTTCGAACAGGTTAACAATGTAATTCGTTCACTACCTGATAAAAGGGAAGACAAACGATGGACTCCCTTTCAAACTTTGATGTCTCATGACTTGAATATCAAGACTTTCACTAATATAGCTAAGCAACTCGAGTTTGAGGACTAAGGCCTGTGAGCTTCTGCATTCTCTGCCGAAGTTTTTGGTACTCATGGGGGAAACCCTAAGAGGAAGAGGAAGTTTGGTAAGCCAATGAACAAACCTCATAAACCCACCCAAAAGAAAAAAAATCACTAAACAAACAAGGCTAATGGCCCGAAGAACATGGCACATGTAGAGTACTATAACTGCGGAAAGAAAGGTCACTACTCTCAGAACTTTTCCAAGTACAAAAAGGTACCTTACTCTCCAAATAACACAAAGTATTTGTTTGCTCCCATGCATTAGTTTTTGATTTCTTTCCTAAATGAATTATTGATTAAAGAGCGAACCAGTACGTAGTGAATGACCATGTTGGATTTTTCAAATTTGAACACTGTGGCGCCAGAATACAAAGCGTAACTATGAGGAACGACAGTGAAGAGGATGTCATCGATATTAGCACCTACGAACTTCAGCTTCATAGTGGGAACACACTACTGTTACACGACACTATCTATGTGCCGGGAGTCCACTGTTATTTAGTATTTGTTGTTTCATTGCTACAATTGGGATTTTCATTTTATTTTTGTCCTAGAGGATTAAACAATGAGTAAGGTGACAATGTGTTTGTTCACGGCTCTTATAAACATGTTTTTTGCGTTCTGGATTTGGATGATATTTATTACGATTTTAATAATTCATCCATTGCCCTTGTTTTTAACATATATAACACTTCTGAATCTGTTATGTGGCATGTTTGGCTTGATCACATTGACCAAAATAGGTTAAACAGACTTACTAAGTGCAGTCTATTAAACTCACTCACTAAGGCTAAGTTGCCTATGTGTGAACCTTACTTAGCTAGCAAGAAGCCTTTCGGTAAGGCTTCAAGAGCCTCAATTCCCCTAAATTTAATCCATTCTAACATTTGCAGATCCATGAGTGTAAAAACACGTCATTGGACTTCTTACTTCATCACCTTCATAGATGAATACTCGCCATCGCTATAAAATACTTGATGTGTTCAAACGCTATTTGGCAGAAGTAGAGAAATAGTTGGAGCAAAAAGTTAAGATTTTTCGCACCCACCGCGAATGCGAATACCTTTCTGATATGTTCAAAAGATATTATGATGAAAAGGGCATAGTAAGAAAACTTAAAATTTCTTGTACTACACTGCAAAATGGTATTGCAAAACGTAGGAATCGTACCCTTTTGACATGGTTAAGTCAATGATGGCGCAAGCTAACCTATCAAATCACTTTTAGGGAGATGCATTGATCACGGCAACATACATCCTCAATAGAGTACTAAGCAAGAGTGTATTCACCACTCCATATGAGTTATGGAATGGATGGAAGAAGATTTTACACAATATGTGACCATGGATTTCAGTGGGCTATGTGCTCAACCCAACCTATCGACATGGCAAACTTGGTCTACGAGCAACCAAGAGGGTGTTCATTTGATACCCGAAACATTCCAAAGGATATGTAATGTTCGGTGAATACCCAAATGTGGGCATGACTAAAATAGACAATCGCAATGTTAAATTTTTAGGGGATCAATTTTCAACTATCGGTGAAGTAAAGCAGGGCAGTCAGATGTATGAGTTACAACGTGACTTGCCACTATCCCTTGGCGTAGGGAAGAGTATGTTCGACAATCCAACCGAGATAGTGCAATCCTACCTATACCTATGCAATGTGGGAACTTGCCAAATGAGGGTCAGCACGAAAGAGACGTAAATCCTCAACTTTTCATGCCTAACGAGATTGGTTTTCAAAATAAGGGTCATTGTGAAAGAGAGGTAAATCATCGACCTTACATACCTAGGAACGAAATTGGTTCTTAAAATCTAGACATGACGATGTGAATATAAGCCCCACAAACCCTAGGGTTAGTTGGAGCAACCATTATCCTAGGCAAGAACAAGCTCCTGAAATCCGAAGGAGTGAACTCAAAAAATGTATTCTTCTAAGCTCCTTTTAAAATAGAAGATCCCGCTCTTATTACGAGGCTATGGACTCACCCGATATAGAAAAATGGCTAAGTGTCATGAAGGATAAAGTGGACTAATTACAAGCAAACGAGGTTTGGGAACTTTTTGGTTTGCCACATCGCCGAAAATCAATTGGATGCAAGTGGGTATTCAGGGTTAAACACGGTGCGGATGGATCAATTGACAAGTTTGCCCGACTCGTGGAGAAAGGTTTCACCCAAATCGAGAATATGGACTATGAAGAAACATTTTCTCATGTGGTGGGAATTGTCTCTATTCGCCTACTTCTGGCCTTGGTTACCCATTTGGATATTGAGCTATTCCAAATGGATGTAAAAACTATCTTTCTTAATGGAATCCTTGAGGAAGAGATCTACATAGATCAACCTTTTGGGTTTGCTCAGCAGGTCAAGATGACAAGGTATGTCATCTTAAAATATCCATATATCGTCTTAAACAGTATTCCAGATTGTGGTACTTCAGATTTCATGAAGCCATTACTTTGTTTGGCTTCATCATGATAGATGAAGACCACTGCGTGTATGTCCTAAATACAAAGGAAGAAATCATGTTCCTCTCCTGATATGTCGATGACATACTACTGGCTGGAAACAACATGGAAATGATCAACGCCACTAAGCAGTGGCTATCCTTCATCTTCGAGATGAAGGATATGGATGAGGCTAGGTATGTCCTAGGTGTTGAGATCTGCAGAAATCATTCTAAGAAAATACTGGGTTTATCCCAACATATATATATAAACAAAATCTTATAGTGATTTGGGATGCATTACTCTAAACCCGTTGACACACCTGTTGATAATAGTCTGGCACTAAGCCTCGATCAATGCACAAATATAGATAAGGAAAAGGAAGCCTATGCAAGTACCATAAGGAGCTTGATGTATGTCATGTTAAGTACACGACCAAGCATTTGCTTTGCAGTTGGGTTGGTGAGTCATTACCAAAGTAACCCTGGGCCTCCTCATTGGCAAGCAGTCAAGAGAATCTTTTGTTATTTTCGTGGAATGGTCAATCTTGTCCTATGCTATCAAAGGGAATACTTGCGTTTGAAGGGATTCACGTATGCTGATTGGGGGAGCAATTTGGACGAATCGGAAGCTTTCTACAACAACTCAATTTTACTCTGAGACTCGATGATCTTGTAGAGCTTAACTGTGACAATACTGCAACATTTCAGTTTGCTAAGGACCCAAAATTCCATAGGAAGACAAAGCGCAGCCAGAGCCGCTACCACTTTGTTCGAGATGTTGTCAACAAAGCGGACATATGTATCAAGTATATTCTTACCGACAAGATAATCGTTGATCCAATAATCAAACTCATTCCTAAAGATGTGCTTAGAGCTCATGTCATTAGTCTAGGAGTACGTAGGGTTTGATCACATCTTAAAGGACATGTTGTTGTAACATTTGATTATGAAATGAAATTTACGTTTTTCTTTTCGTTGAGCATTACTTTAGTGTATGCGATAAATTAATATGGCACAACAAATGTCACAAAGCTTTATGATTGACCCTATTACACGGGTAATTGCCACTATGCTTGTGTAGTTTGAAGGATGAGACTGATAAATATTTTGGACAGTAGCTTCAGTAGGTCTGAAATGAAATTCTAAGTAAATCAAATGTGAAATGTCTGGGCTTTCACATTAAGGCTTTAAATCCGAATGTAGAGGATAAGAACTAAGTATATTTATCAAAGGTTACAATTTGCATGGCATAAGTAAGTGACATGACCACCTAAGTGGAAGTCATGTCATGACACATATCATAATATGTGTGCTGCAAAATGACCGTTGTGAAAATAACAAAAGAATCCTATGATTTTCATTGTGTGATCATAAGGTCATACATTTGTCCACCCAGACGTCACTATTTGACTTAGAGTTATGACTTGAAGTTGAGGCTTGATGATACTACTTTAGTATGTCATCTAAGGATTAGGATCTATATAGTCCAGCAGACCTGTTAGGAAAGCAGTCGAGTTGATACGGATGATCATTAGTGTCTAAGGAACAATATTAGTCATGATGGTTACATTAAGTATGTAATCAAATATCGAATAGTTTAAAGAGATGTGTAACTATCGGTGATGCGAAGAGGATTTGAGGTGTCGTCACTTTGAAAGTGTCATATTAGTTAGATGATTACTTAATATGACACTGCAAGTTACTTTATGGTCGCGTGACTCATTTCTCGTATGAAATATCAAAAGATTTTAAAATTGTATTTTTTAATATGACTTATGTAGCTGAGCGAAAGTGGTTAGACAAAATATATTTTTAGTCTAATTGAATTAATTAGGGTAATTATTTATTAATCACCTATTGCCCATTGCAAATGGAGCTGAAAGAGTCGTCATTGACAATTTTTTAGCGTTGTGCTAATAATGGACTAGAGCAAAATGACTCTATTAAATTCCAGTGCTTCTATTTAGTGAAGTTGTTAGAACTCAATACATCAAATGACGCAATGCATATTGGGTCGCAGCAACAGAAATGACCTCTTTGTATAATTATAAGGGTAAGGTCGCATACATCTGACCCCCAGACCCCAACTTAGTTGGGAATATACTGGATATGTTGTGGATTGTGGATCTTAAGGAGCCATTTCATGTGCCACTAAATTTATTCAAATTCATCACAATGACTTGAACTTCTTGAGTGCAGTGACAAATTCCATAGACGCATAAGGACTTTGGTTTTTATAATCAAAATGATTTTCACTAGTGCAACAATAGACTAGATGCCTCGTCCTCTCCCAGAATCACAGGTTACAATATGACAACCAAACGAATATGTTTTTTTCTAAAATCCGATTGAACGTAGCAACAGTCAATGGTATTTCAACAAATTCTAGAATCCAATCCATAACGAATCCAGGTTATTCTTCATACTCTTCAACGCTTTCTACTCATTATTGCCTTACTACTATAAATTAACTAACACGAAATATGTTCCAGTTAGTTCTTGCAAAGTTAACCCATGCCCATATATTCCTAAGTACAAGTATATGCTACCCAACCCTATGAGAATTTCATACCCACGGTACATGATCAAATAATAAAATCTACGATTTACATACCAGAACTCTGCCGATAAAAGTAAAGTAACAAAAAGATCATCTTAACCACAAACATCGAAAAATAAAGAAATAATCTAGGCACAGGTTCA
>JAOWBN010116815.1:0-19397 GCA_028565015.1 Pinguicula moranensis
CCTGAGCCATTCAATGCGTGATTTATTCCAGGAAAAGTGTTACTACATCAAACAACATGTTCCTACACACCTCAACAAAACGGGGTGGCAGAGCGAAAAAATTAGATTTTACTAGAAATGACTAGGGCCCTACTACTTGATTCATCAGTCCCTCCTTCTGGCCTGAGGCGGTTGCTACCTCTGCTTATCTTATAAACTGCCTACCAACGAAAATCCTCAAACTTCGTACTCCACTCCAAACATTATCCTCCCACACGAAAATACCCTCTATTCTTTCCCTAGCTCCTAAGATATTTGGCTGTTCTATTTTTGTCCATATTCTGAAATCCCACCTTACTAAACTTGAACCCTTTGCTTATCAAATGCATGTTTCTTGGTTATGGGGTCCAGCATAAAAGATATAGATGTTTTGATCCTCCATCTCATCATATGTACACTACGATGGATTGTGATTTTTTGGAGGCTGAGTACTATTATACCCGTTAAAGCGGTCAGGAAGGGAAGTGATATGAATGTTGGAGGCCCGGGACGAATTTGGATTCTTGTATGGTTTAAAGTAATTGGACCCTGCAATATAAATTACAACAAAATGTAGTTTCATCATTTCTTCAAATCAGAGGTTCAAACATATTTGGATCGGTCTGAAAATTTAACTGGAGTTCAAAGACTCATTAAAAGTTTTCTTGCTCCACGGATATTGGATTTTAACGGTCAGATCGTGAGATATGGATTTTAGAATAGATTTCTCTTGTTCAGTCACGATCTGCTATTTACAGCACTGTGCAGCCTTGGTATTATTGGAGATCGAAGGTCTGAAAGTATCCGATATAACTGAAATTTTATCACGTGACATGGGACTTATCAATACATATTCTTACAGAAGGAGATCAAATTCTAACGGTCCGATGATGAGTTATTATTTTCGGAATATACTGTTCTCGAATTGGAAGCTGCACGCAATTTATTGAGACCAGATTAAGAATATGATATGTTGCACGTTTCGGAGACCACGGCCCCTGCTAGAAGCTTCCAAGAGGATGTTCATGTTATTTATTATGCCTTTTAATTAAATTAATCCATTAATTTGTGAGAATATCGAATTTCATGTAATTAGATAATTTCCTACTTCTAAGAATTAAATTAGGATAGGCTTCTTAATTATTTAAGGTCCGATTTTAATAGGATTTTAAATTAGGTAGGGCTCAAATAAAGTCTAGAGGCCTATTAAAATTGTAGCCTATTTAAAGGCAGATTTCACCCTTTTCACGAAAAAGATTTTTGACATTAATTTCATTATGAGCTTTGAGAGATATTTCTTTGTTTATTAAATTCATATTCTACAAGGAATTAGGTCGCATGCTTCTTACGGTACATGTAAAAGTTGATTCTATGATACTCGTACTTATCATAGAGTAAATCCTCAGGTAAGCGTTTGATTGCACCTCTGGTTTACATTCGTTTCTAGCGTAGTAGTTGGCTAGGGGTTGATGTTCCATTTTTGATTGGGTTTCTACGGCATAATATGCTTCTTCCATCTCCGTTCTTTTTCATCCTTCTATTTCGTGTGACTTTTTGTTGGGTTACACAATTTATCCTTTTATTTTTGTTAATTTTGAAATTTGCTTGATCTGTGTGTTTCTCTTGACACAAGAATAAGTTCCCAACTCAACGTTTATATTCCGCTAACAAAAATCCACATCAAGAACTCTACTTGATAAAGTAAGATGTCCGCTTGTTACATCTGGTTTGAATAAATCTTTTTGGGGAAAGGCACTGAACACTGCTTCATATTTGATAAATAGAAGCCCTTCAGTTGTCTTAGATTTAAAATGCCCTGAGCTTGTTTGGTCCGGAAGAGACCAGAATTTAGCTCATTTAAGGGTGTTCGGATGTACAGCTTATGCACATTCAAAATCTGATAAGTTGGAACCCTGTTCTATAAAAAGCATTCTTCTTGGATTTCAAGAAGGTATAAAAGGGTATAGACTATGGGATAGGAATGTACCTGGGGGTTAAAATTGTTATTAGCAGAGATGTGGCCTTTAATGAATTTCATTTTCCCTGCTTGCCTGTTAATTCTGATGAAACAGTAAATGAGGTGGAGCCTAGGGAGGCTTCTTTTCAGGTGGAGCTGGACAAAATAGTTCCCTCACAGAAAGTTGTTCAATCTGAGGAATCTGAGTTAACTCAGGAATCCTGAGAACCTGATCAGATTCCAATTGATCAATCCCAACCACCTCTTACAACATTGCCCTGAATGAGGGAATTAGGAATTAAAAAATGCCTTCAAGATATGTGAACTTTACTGAGGTAATTGACTATGATTTTTCTGTTGGTGATAATCTTGTTATGTTTGAACCTGAAATTCATAAGGCTCCGTTTGGTAGCCAGTCAGAAGGCGGCTAACTTGGGCTATCTGGTCATTGTCCATGTTAAGCTGACGTTTGGTAGCCACACAGTTGTTATCCTGCGACCCGAATAAAATGGGATTGACGCGGGATTACGATGCGTTTTATCCGCTTATTCTGTTCAGAAAATTTGGAGGGTTTCCGTTATCCCGCAAAACAGGATTACCAAATGGAGGCCAAAAGAGGATACCCCGCGAAGTAGGATTACTCCAGTCCGGCTATCAAACGGAGCCTAACTCTGTTGTTTCTTGTGAAAACTCTGAAAAATGGAAAGCTGCTATGACTGAAGAAATGAATTCTCTTTCTAAAAATTATACTTCGTGCTTAGTACCTAAACCCAAAAATCGGAAGAAAAAAAAGAGGATGTAAATGGGTATATAAAATTAAACAAGGAAGAATTTTGCCTTTAAATACGATCCCATGATCCCGAAAATCGTTTATCTTCCCGAAAGCCCCATTTCCTATGACAAAGGGGCCACAACCCTCGTTTTTGCATTCTTCTCATATTCCCGAAAATTGTTATTTTCTCTATTCTTTCATTTTAATTTCCAATTTTAGATTGATTATAGTAAATACAGCTGGGAGACAAAATCTCACCTTACCAACTAAATAATAGATCTTTTATGTGAAACTGAAAATTATGAACGGTCAAACCAGAACTACCTACTTCCCTGTGAAAACTATGAATACAATTTGTTTTTGTTTTTGTTTTTGTTTGTCCACACCATAGCATGCAAACAAAACAATGGGAGGATACCCATATGCTGATTACCTATAAAAAAAAAATGCAAACAAAACAAAATTCTGCTGAACTTCTTCCTCTCCATTATTGCGCTATATCTCTTACCCTCTGGGGATTTTAGGCCCAAGGCTTATCCACTGTAATTTTCCAATCTGCGGCATGCAGGAGATGGTACCACAGTAATTGATCTCTCTAGTGTGTGCAGTCATGTGGAAGAAACAAATTCATTGGTTTGAAAAAAATTTAGTGGCTCGAATTAGCCTCTTGTTCCCTTATAACTCAATATTAGTAATCCATCCTCAACCCTAGGATAACTTAGTCCCCACCGTTAAATAGTATATCTATCCCAAATGTGGTGATTCTTGTCTTAATCCCTACCCATTACTTATACAAGCAAATGATATTGCCTAAAATAATATGGATATTAATTAATACAGTCACCCATAATTTTAAACCAAACAAGTTCTGATTGATCATTGGTAACCTAAGGGCTGACCAACCTACTTCACAATCTTGAAATCCACGGAGTAATATCCTAGAGAAACAATTCTCCAAAATTTGGCCTAGTGAGTGTTTGCAATTTCTTCTCAAAAGTTATTTCTGGGCAATTGTGACCTTTGGTGGTGGCCTGTGGTGAAAACCTTGGAAAAACTCAAAAGTCTAAAGTTAGATTGGTTGTTCTTATAAAGTTCTTTTGGGAAGAGCATAAGAACGAACTTACCAACACTCTTTAACAAATTTTCACCACAAAAAGGATCCAATAGATTTTCCTACCATCGAAGATGAGGCTGCGTGTAGGGTTTTAGTTTGGGGTAACGACTAATGAGAAAAATGATTGTTTTTAAAAGGGGCATAAGATTTTGCATGGAATCTGTTAGCCCTGGGCAGCGGGCGCGGAATGCGGTACGGATACGGATGAAAAATCGTATTCCGCAAAGTTATGCGGGCAGAATGCGGAAAGAAGATTTTTATATATTTAGTTTTTATATAAATACAAAGTATATGTGGGCGGATTCCGCGGGATTCCGCATCCGCCCACACACAATTTTTATTTATTTATTTATTTATTTATAGACATATAATTGCGCGGTTTTCGCATTCGCCCCACCCGCAAAATTACGCAGAATTCGCAAATTTCGCATCCACCCGGGGGCGAAATGGCGGAATTTGCGGATTCCGCATCCGCCCGCAAAATTATGCGGAGCTGGCGAATGCGGAATACTGTTCATCACGGACGAATACAAAACACTTTCGCGGGCGGAACACGAAACGGGCGATTCCAGTTCCGCCCGCTGCCCAGGGCTAGAATCTGTACGTTGATTCCCGGGTAACCAGGCCTCTCACCTGACACCTCCCAAGTGGTTAATGAGACGGACCGCCTCTGCTTCTGTAGGGTTGTTTTCTTGGATTTATGGAGGAATTATTACGACTGTATTTTGTACCATGGTTGCAAAAATGATTTTTCCTTTTTACCACATGGAATGGTAAGAGAATTTCCAAGCGTCAGCATGCTGTAAAATTCTCATGGAAAGCAAATTACAGACTATCAATTTAGGTTTTATTTTTTATTTTGGATTTATTTTAGGTTTTAAATATTAAACGTGTTAATGTTTGGGCTCTGGTCGTGGTCAGGACCTTATATAGAAGCCTAGCAAAAATATTTCTCTCTAAAACCACAACTTATTTTATGATTTAATATATGTAAAAGTTAATTTGTTTTGTACTTAAAAATTACAAATGCGTAAGCACAACACCACTTGAAAAATCTTCAGTAAACAGTAGTGCCATTGGTTTCCTCTTCGCCGGACGATTTCATCGGAGTGTTGCTTTTTATATATTGTGCGAGTGCGCTCGGCGGTAGGGCACGCTTTGGTGGACTCTTGCTCCTGGTCGGAGGAACAGTTCCAAAACCCAGCTCTTTCAACCGACGCTGTAAGATGGCCTCTTCTTCAAATGCCCTGATACAGTGTTCTGACTCAGTTCTCCCAAATGCTGAAAAGGAAATTCCTAACAATGTAGCCACTGATGATACCAATAGCGAAGAATGGAAGCTAGTTCAGAACCGCAAGAAGTCTGCAACTATTAGAGATCAACAAGGAAATGAACAACGGAAAAAATTGGATTTACCTGCACACATCAAGAACATACGAGCAAATTTGGTATCTTTCTATTTCTCAAACTTTCCTCCTTGGCACAAGAAGGAAATGTGGAAAGTGTTCTCAGGGCATGGTCAAGTTGGTGATATATATGTGCCGAAAAAAGCTTCTTCTTCTGGCCCTCGGTTCGGTTTCGTAAGATTCTCTAAATCCTCAGTGGATGAGCACACGGTGGACAGGCTGAATAATATATGGGTGGGCTCTTTCCAACTGAAGGCTAGCGTGGGTAGATCTAGTCCGGAGATGAGTGAGATAGGTTATAAATCTCTTGGCACTAAACCTACTAGGAGTGCAAATCATCCTCCAGAAGTTCCTAAATCGATAAACTTTAATCCTGATCCAGAGGCTACTAAATGGCTACAGAACTGTCTAATTGGTTTACCGGCTCCAATGTTGGACCTTGCTAGTCTTGAATCTATCGTAAGCACAACTAGTTATAGCAATGTTTCAGTTGTACGCTTAAAAGGAGGTGAAGTTCTGATCATTCTTAAATCTCAGGAGGATAGCTCCCGCCTTCTCAACGACCCAGACACACTTGATCTAGTCTGCTTACACTCTGTAAGACCTTGGAGATTAGTGAATGGGAAACTTGCTCGGCCTACTTGGGTGCAAATAAGACGAACCCCGTTACATTGCTAGTATGATCGTTTTTCTAGGATATTGCAGAGCAGTTTGGTTCTCTTCTCTTGATAGATGACAAAACACTGAATCACACGGAAATGCAATATGCTCGAATCCAGGTGCTTACTACCTCTAACGCTATGATTCATGAGTCCCTAGAGATTAATACAGATGAAGGAAAATTTCAAGTGCATGTGGTAGAGAAGTTCAGAGAGCAGAGGAACATATCATCTCTGGGGGCTACGAATCCTTGGCAGAGGGCGGATCAGATGAGGAATTTACCGGAATCGGTGTGGCCCTCTTTGCCTAAAACCCAGTATGCGAAATGGATCCCAAAAGTTCGTACAAATACAACCCAAGACAGTACTCCTATGGAGAGGAATGAGAAAATTGTGGAGATACTGCCTCAGATTAATGTGAACGATAGCAATACAAACCCAAAAATGTTGTCGGAAAACAATCCTGATATTGAAAAATTGTTAGTCTCTTAGAAGTCCAGCGAATTCAACACGAGTCCCGAGGCACAGCTTATGGCTTCACATGATAGCTTGGAGCTATTATCTCAGTATATCCCGTAATCCAAGAAAAATCTGCATACCTTAAATGGAAAAAAATCATGTTTCTCTGGATTCTGAACAACTATCTAGTCTGATACATGGAGAGATTATTCCTCTTACTGGAGCGGAGTCTTCCCAAGAAGGAGATGTCACGTGGCCTCAGTCCTCTGCAATCGATGAAAGACAACGCATACTATTGGGCCAAGTTCGAAAGGGGACTTTCACAGCTTTATTGGAACAACAACACGAAAAATTGGGCCTCAGGCCCATTATCTTATCTCCATCTGCGAGGAGCCCAACCGGATTCCTCCTAATTTGTTGGCTCATCAAGACCAGTTACCACCTGAGAGCTTTGATTCTCCGACATATGACTCTCAAGATACTGACCCTTTTATGATCATGCCACTTTTGCAACTTACTCCGAGATCTGTTGAGTGTTCTCATCCCACACCGGTTGGGGATTCAAGTAAAGTGAAGTATATAGACCTGTTGGGTGACCTTACTCTATAAGAGGCCTTTTGGGGATGCTGTGTAGCTACCCCAGAAACAAAGCCGTGAAGGGCCGTGTGGCCCAAAGCGGACAATATCTTATAGCGTGGGCCCCAACAGGCTTTAACAAGATCTCTCCATGCGATGATAGAGGAACCTTATATTGTGCCGGACTACGCTCGTGATTCTGAACGGAAATTAAGAGAACACACGTAAAATTCAGGGATGTCCTGCTATTGTTTATGATATGGCGGAACAGCCTCCGGAATCACCACATCCGCAAAAAAGGAAGGAGGCAGAGGAGGTCCTGATATTAGCTTCAGAACTCGAGGTTCGGCTTAATTGTCCGCAGTCAGAGCTGATTACTCGAATTGAGGAGATGAATGAGAGAGATAATGTCCAGAAGAACAACCTGTCTAGGCCATCCTCTAATCCAAGTTGCTAATATATTTATGAGGATCATTTCATAAAACATCAGAGGCCTGAACAAAAATGCCAAGAAACAGGAGATAAAGGAATTGGTCAGATCTCAACAAGCTGAAATGCTATTAATACAGGAAACTAAATTGAGCTCCCGTTCCTGTCGGATATGTAGAACGCTATGGCCGAACGACAATTTTGACTGGAAGCACTGCGATTCATCTGACTGGAAGCACTGCGATTAATAAAGGAATTGCTTCGTTCCAACTATCCCGCTCTTGGAAGGATAGAAATACACTAGGGATTGAGGGCATTTGGTGTTATGAAGATAAGCTTGTTAAAATAGTGAACATTTATTCTCCATGCTCCCTAAGCCAAAAAAGAATCTTATGGAGTAACATATCCTCTATGGTCCTTGGAGATCACTCTGGCCATTGGTGCATAGAAGGTGATTTCAACTCAATAAGATCCCCTTCAAAAAAAAGAAGCAGATCCCAGCCTCCTAATATTGAAATGAGAGATTTTAACGCTTTCATCTTGGGGTTGTCTTTATCAGATATCCCTCTGCAATGATATAGATTTACCTGTATAACAAGAGGAGGGAGTTGCTGTAGTCGTCTTGACAGATTCTTATTATTAGATTCCTGGATGGATGTTTGGCCGGATCTCTACCAGATTGGATTAGACAGAGCAAATTCTGATCACAGGCCAATCTTGCTTAAATCTGAAAAGATAAATTGAGGCCCTAAAGTTTTTCATTGTCTAAATTGCTGGGAATCTAATAAAGGTTTTGATAATTTTGTGAAGGCTTCCTGGGAGGCTATCTTTGTTGATGGATACAAAAGTTTTGTTCTACACGAAAAACTGAAACAATTGAGGCTGAGACTAGTAGCAGGAAGTTGGAGTCCACGTTCCAATAATGTTTTCACTGTTGGAACTCTGTCTTGGAGGACTCTCCAGGAAAGCGTTTGTATCTTTTTAGGAGAGAGCTTCCCCCATACACGAGATAAAGACCTTCTAGTTGGACCTGTAAACTGTAAAGATTGTTGTAGATTGTTATAGCCAGAAGAGACAGAGTAGTTCTAATTTTTTGTTCCATCCCAGCACCACACATCCGGCCTGTCTTCATTGATAGTGAATGAAGCAAGAGTGTCGTATATATCTGCTAAGAAGGATTGCTCTCTCAGGCGAAGTGGGCGTCTGAACTTTAAGTCCCAAGCCATATTCATCAGGGTCGATACTGTCAGTTCTTTTTGTAGACTAATTCTGAATAGGCGGTCAAATTGTAGGGCAAAGATTCCATTTCCTGACCAGTTGTAGGTCCAAAATATTGCTTTGTCGCCATAATGAACATTTAGGGATATCGTGTTCTTAAACCATGACTCTTTAGACAAACTCCATATATCACACCAATAGTTGGAGACTGAATTAGGCATTGAAATCAAGCTCCAATCACACTTAGGGTCAAATTTCTTGAAGTACTTTGACAAAATTACCTGTCTCCATCGAATGTTTTCATATGTTCTCAATCGCCATAGCCACTTGGCAAGTAAGGCCGTGTTCATTATGTGTGTATTACGTATTCCTAGACCTCTATCCATCAGTTTTGTGCAGTAGGACTTCCAGTTTATCCAGTGAATCGTTCTAGTAGATTCTGAATTTCGCTTCCAGAGAAAAGAGCTTAATGTTTTGTCTATAGCTTTGGCTACTTTCTTAGGAGCTCTAAATAAGGATAAGAAGTACACAGGTATGCTAGCTAGGACTGATTTAATCAAGGTTGTTCTTCCTGCCATCGTGAGATATTTATTTTCCACTTCTCCAATCTGCATTTTATTATCTCCAAGAGTTTGGACCACATTCTTGATCTCCTTGCATTATCACCTAGTGGTAAACCAAGGTAAGTTGTAGGAAGAGAGGTTGTCCTACATAGTAACTTACCAGCAAACCTTTCAGTAAATTCAGCAGACAAGTTTAAACCAAAAAGACTGCCCTTGTTGAAATTTACGGACATGCCAGACATGAGCTCAAACAGACAGAGTATACATTTCATTGTTAGGATGTTATGGCTGTTACCTTCCGCAAATAATAGAGTGTCGTCTGCAGCAGCGTGGGGGGTTGAGATACACTCCTTTATCCACTCAATCCAAACTGAACAGAATCCCATTTTCTTCAACATATCTAAAACGAATGACCAATCAACCAAATCAAAAGCTTTAGAGAAATCAACCTTAAACAGCACCGCAGGTTTTTTAGGTGCAAGGGTTATCAGAGTAGAGAAAATTCCCTTGCAGAGATGACCTGTTCTATAAAACTCCTCAATAAAGGCAGTAAAATCATGTTTCAGAATCTTCCAATGCCGTTGGATAAAGTGGACACGGTGGCTGGTGAAGGTTTGACTTCTTTGGGCCCTCGGGCTCCTGTTTGGAGCACTGATGCGAAGATTTGGATGGATTTACTTACTGGATCGAGGGATTCCAGCTCTGACGCGAGGGTTTGGTTGGTGGTGGAGGGGATTTTTCTACTGATTTCGATGAAGATGTGGGTGTAGTGGGATTAGTGGAGATGGCGGATGATGATATAAAGATGGCTAATATGGAAGTTCTCGAAAAGGAGCAGGTGCAGAAGTTGAGCTTTGTTGGGTAAGGTAATCTTGAAAATGTGAAGACCATGAAGGGTGTCTTACGTTATATGAGCTAATTTCTAGCCTACGCATAAATTTTCAGAAGAGTAGCATATCATGCTTCCATATTGATCCGGAACTATAGAATCTATATGCTCGGATCCTTCATTGCTTGACCATGACAATACCGTTCAACTATCGTGGTCTGCCGGTGGGATGCAATCCTGTATCCCGATCCTCGTGGGCGGTTCTCACTGCATCTATGAAAAATTTGACATCCTCATGGGAAAATTCTTACCTATCTTTTAGGGGGCGTGTAACTTTGATCAGGAGCGTTCTTGCTAGCATGTCGGTTTATCTTTTTTCTATATAAAAGGCCCCACAATTAGTGATTCAAGACATGATTAGAATATGTCGCAATTTCTTGTGGAAATCTAGAACGGATTCAAGCCATTCAATACCGTGGATAAATTGGGAAGCGGTGTGTCGTAGCAAAGCCGATGGTGGACTTGGCTTCCTTCATCCTGGTGTCTTCAATATATCTTTGTTAGCCAAGTGGGAGTGGCGCTTGAAACATGAAAATTTGGGCCTATGGTGATATTTGATTACTACAAAATATTTTGGTAATCGCCTACCATGTGCAGACTGGGGTGATCTTCATGATAGTCGTTTAAGATCACGTTGGTGGAGAGATTTGAAAAAAGTAATTTGCCACAAGAGTTGGTTTCATGATAGATTGAATAGGATGTTGGGTGATGGGTCTCGAACTTGCTTTTGGGAAGATGATTGGCTGGGTATCGGTAGACTTGCAAGTAGAGATTGACGTTTATATGCCAAAGCTGTCGATAAAGGGGCTTGGGTTTCAGACAAATGGAAAAATGAAGGGGGCATTTGATTGTTAATATGGAGATGGAGGGCGGATTAAGCAAGAGAGAGGTAGCTTTGTTCCGTAACCTTGAACTGGAGCTTGATATATTATTTCCGCCTGGGGAAAATGACCGATGTTCCTGGTCGGATAATGGCACGGGTATTTACACGATAAGGAGTGGATATAAGGCCATCTTGTCTACGCGCTCTGATCCGTTGCCTACTACACCGTATTTGGCATCCATATGGGGGTCCGAGTCACCATTTAAAGTCTCAACTTTTTGTTGGAAACTTTTACAGTTGAGGCTACCCACGATGGATAACCTTTTGATCCGTGGAATCTCTCTTACTTGGCAAGATCGCCAATGCTCATTTTGTACACTCGATCTTGAAGATGCACCGCATTTATTTTGTTCTTGTGTGTGCATATATTTACAGGTGGTTGGGATATGAATATGTAGGGCATTCTCAGCCATTGTCTCACTTCCAGGCGCATATGGGGATTACTCCGCATCGTTCAATGTATTACCTTTGGAAGTCCATCTGGCACTGTACAGCTTGGACCCTATGGAACGTACGGAATGAAGTGAGATTCAAACAGAAAACTTTTGTTATGGATTTGATTATTGAAAGAATCCAAATTCAAACATGGTACTGGCACACAACTTTCGTAAAGACTCTTGTGTTGATTACTATTGCAGACTGGATCCGGCATTCAAGACTGTGCGTCAGTGATTTTTTTCCACCTTGATCTATGAGGTTTTGCTCGTTCAAAAGATTATCCAAAATTTTGGGTTAATCTTATAAAAAGTGTACGTTGTATAGTGTTTGCCAAATGGAAATAAAATCATAACTTACTTATCAAAAATAAATAAATTAATTAATTAATAATTAACAAAATTATAATAACATGATAAAATAAATGATAGAAATAAATTTCAAAAGGAAAATAATAGCAAAAGCAATTGAAAAATAAAGTAAGATATAATTTTTTTAGATTCATAAATATTACAAAATTTTATAAAAAGAAATAACTAATTTTAAAAAGTATGATAGCTCATATTGTTTGAAGAATGTAATACTTGTAATTCTAATTTTATCTTTATTTCTCAATTAATTTTTGAAAATTAATTTTTCATTTGACTATTTTTATTATTTGTTATTTATTATGGAATTTATTATATTTTTATTTTCTAATTTTCTGATATGTTTTCTTTTCTTTTTATTATTGTCATATTATTTTAATTTTTAGTGTTTTATTATATTTTTAATATGTCTATTTGTATTTTATTTTCTATTCTTTCATTTTTTTTTTAAATTTATTACAACGGGTAAAACATCCAAAATATTTTATCTCACTAACTTGAGGTGATGAGTGTTATAATAAAAGGTTTAGGAGGTAGAGTGTTACCTAAGTCAAAGTTGAAAGGGGTATTGTTGTATGCAAATTTTCAATATTATTTGATTTAAATGTGTTAATGTGTGAAATTGCGATTCTGCCCTTGCCATTATAGTGTTTATCCCGAACAGAATTAAGAAATTACTGTTTTACCCTTAATGATTGAGGATTTACCGTTTTACCCTTATAGTTGGAACACACATCCACTTGGTTTGAGGCCTTTTGGGAGTATAACCTCGATAGCAAAACCGTGAGGGCTTCGGTCCAAAGCGGACAATTTCATACCAGTAGATGTGGTGTCGGGTCGGGTCTGGAAAAATCCTAACAGGCATAATGAACTTTACCCTATTATTTTTGCAAACTCTCAAAATTAGGATTTAGGATTTAATAAACCCCAAGCCCCTGAATTTCTTTAATAAGTTTTTTTATCGGCATTCTTTATATTTGATCGATTCTCAAAAGATACAAGCCATTTAAAACAGTAATGTAAAATACTGATGGGTGTTAGGGTAGGCTAGAGCGAGATCACTCGTCCAATGTTGTTGATGAGCGAAATGGGTCATTTAAATGAGAGATGGGGAAGCCGGAAGCATAATGGGGAGTGAAAGTAGGAATATGTTAATTTCGTTAGGACAAGAAATTCAATTCAACATAATTGAAGTTTGTTGGGATGTTTTATAAGATCAAGCACTGTCTTTTATGGCGCACAACATTACGCCCTTTCAACTCAGAAATCTTGCAAAAATTTGCTAATCCACATTATTGCACTTAGTAATTTCTAAGATTTGTCTGTTCTTGCGCTTGGCCACCCTGTTCTGCTTGAGTAAAATTCTTCACAGAAAATCTAATTTTAAAATCGTGTCTAATGTCATTCTTAAAATATACTTACAGAAATGACACCCCCTAGTATGATAAACGAGCTCTCTATCAACGATAAGTTCACTGGATAAACTACGACTTCTGGTCCAGGAAAATTCAATATCTCTTGGACAAGATGGACGTTCTATGATACAAAACGTCCCTAACCATAGTATTAGTGAGACATGGCATCACTAATACGGACAGGTTAGCATGTTCTCAGCAAATTCCATTTGAAGGAAATAGTTGATCTCATCAACTATATTGTAGTGACACTTCAGCTAGAAACATGGATGTTTGTAGTTCACAAGTACATCGGATTGACCCATATAGAGATCACCATATTGTCAGTGGTTGATACTCTAAAGAATAGTAGGTGTAAGTGATCCTTAGACTTGAAATCACCATACAGAGATCTTGAGTATGAATGTCACTCTTTGATTCTATTCGGAGTTACACCGTAAATGGGTAATAATGGGTAGTCTTGGGAATAGTTTGAAGTACGGAAAGATTATGAGTGATCAATAAAGAATTCACCGCTCCTAAAATTGTTGGGAGAAGATATTCATATGGCCACTTGTAAGAAGTCATGGAAGCCTTTGCAAAGCACAAGTTTAATTAGAAACAGTTTCTAATTAGAACTTAATAATCATGACTTCCGGTACACGAAATCTTATGTATATATATGAGGATGACAAATAATCTCAATATACAAGATTAGAGATATGTTATTAGTGAAAAGATATTAATTACACCAGAACTAATTCGTGAAAGGATAGTCTCCTTCCATGACTATTTCTCAATGCTTGGGGACCATGATATTTTGCTAGAGAACACTCATGGTCTATGAACTTGAATTAGGGATTAATGATTTATAAGTGTATAAACCATTAAAATAAATTGTTTATGTGAACTCGAGGTTCATTGCCAAGTTATTGAGAACTTATAAGGTCACACACATTAACACCATTTTCTTGAGGGTTAATTATGAATGACCAACAGTTTTGGGGTTATTTCATAATTTTCAAAAGTCTAGGAACTATTTTGCAATTACCAAATTGCTTAGGGATTTTTCTAAAAAATCCTAAAAAGTTGCTTGATCAATGACACATGTTATACATGCATTAAGACATGTGTTGGAACATTTGTCTACCTCCAAGCATGTGAGGCATGCATTTGGACAAGTGTTATGGCATTTGTCATTCTTTAAAGCATGTTAGACATGCATTTTGACACTTGTTTGGACAATGTGTCATTCTTAAGATATTTTGGCTCTTCTATAAATACCCAAAAACTTCTATATGTGACTTGTGAGATGTGGTTGCATTTTAGGCCTTGGTCGAAAATTGAAAAGCCTCATTGTCCAAAAGTTGGAAAACCAAAAGTTATTTATGAAAGGATTGAAAATTCGGAGAAGCTTTTCATCTCATTTTCTAAGGCTTGAAGTGTAGAGCTAGCACTCATTTATTCACATGTACAGTTATACATTTAGGTGTATAAGTCTCCAGAGAAGTGTTGGTGTGGACTACTCTAAAGGGTGGACATTTGAACACCTCAAAGGAAGAAGCCTACTTGCAAGGATAAGAAATTCTTCAGGAGGATAAACTTTTTGAACTCCCTTGAACTCTAAGTTGTGTAAATTAGCAAAGATCCATGGTCAAAAGATGTCTGAAATTTTTGTTATACATGCTTAACACACACTTATGTCTATGCTTCCGCACGTATTTTGCATAATGACACGTAGTGTAGCGTTCGGAGATCTTACAGTTGTGACTATCCCATAATCACACATGCATGCATAACAATTATTATTACATCAAGGGGCCCGGAGATATTAATAATCTCATTCGATATAAGATGGACAAAAGTATCATATTGATAATTCATAACTTCCAGCATGAATCGTGCATATTCGAAAAACTTACCTTTATAACCCCTCGATTAAAATGAGTGTTTGATAACCTTATGTAATACACATTCATCACCCAAAATTATGAATATCTCGGCTAACTGAATTAATTCTATATGACTTTGCTGATGACATAAACACAATCCATAGAGCAACTCAATATGGATCAAGGCCAATATTCATGTACCCCGTACATTCATATTTCATGTGATTAAATAGATACCCCGTATCAATGATCTATAAAACATGATCATACATTAATCCACATGCTAGTCCATATAGTCATCTAGTTGTTCATTTAAATGATCTGTAATTTATACAAAACTCAAGGAACAAAATGATATACACCATTCAGTATACATGAAACTAACAAGTGTGCCATCAACTAATTAGTGCTTTAGGTTACTAACCAACATTTTTCACTCAATATTGGATCTACTCAACCCTCAATTTTATCCACTAACTCTGGAATCATGACCTTGACATAAAAGAACATTTTTCCTTTATATTTTTTTTTATCAATTTATCATTCATCTCTAATAATATATTAATAATTAATATGCATTTTTTCCAACACTACTCTTCACGATTTTTCTCCCTACAATTATGGGATATTTGAAGGATGAAAACTGAATAGTTTAATGGAGCTGATGAGCTTGTGGAGTAGCACGTTATGATTTGGCGAAATCTGGACAGTTTTGACGACGATGATGATCTGCATTAGACGAGAGCATCATCTTCTTTGAGAAAATCTTTGAGTATCATGGCATGGGATAAGTGGAGATGAAGATTAAAGAGGAAATCACATCTAACTGACACAAGGGAGAACTAGTGGATAGTTTAGATTAGATGTGACAATTAAGGTCATGTTTAGGATGTCTGAATATTTAAGGTATGACGAATGGGACGAGATTCAACTTGATTCCGTTTGTATGGGGAAAGAACAAATTTTCTTTATATTTTGTCTCGTTTCTATGGGGAAAGTGCAATTTTCGTTCGAATCTTCTTGTCCCCTTGCCCAATAGTGGGGGCGGACTGGACACGTGGCATAATTTTGTTGGACTAAAGAAACAAATAGCAACCTCACAACTCGAACTAACCCACAATTTCTCATGCTAATGATTATTTAACTAATTTAGCTAATGAGTATTTTTAAGTCAAGTACATTTTATTTTTATTATTTTAAAAACTGTTTTTATAACTATTTCTCTTAATAACAAATATATACCTTTCGTATCAATAGACAAACATTATTCTAAATTATGTGATCCTTCAATAAATTTTGTAACTCACACCTTGCAAGTTGCAGCTCCTATTTTGATAGCGGCTGCACCTTATCTTGCAGTCAAGAATATTCAGGCTTCTAGTGCAACTCATCCAACGGATTGCACAACTCAAGAATATCATATACCAATCCCAAAAACTCCTGCAAATTGTGCACAATAGCATAAATAGATTAACTTGATACATGGACAATTTTGTCTATAAAACAAGTGTAACAATGAAAACTAAAGCAATTTGAAAACAATGGAGTTAAACATTTCTCAACCTCCATAGTAATGCTCAAGCTCACTGCACACTAACACAACTCAAGCTTACTCAAACTCAAGCCTAAATCAAATGTTCTCATCTCTATATAAAATATGTTTAAAATAACTCGTGCTTTTAGTGCATTGGTATAAAGAAGGTACAAAAATTTAGTCATGTTTCTAAAAATTGCTTAAACAGCTTTAAATTTATTACAATTTTTTTTTTATTTGATAGTAAATTGCTAAATACATTTTTTGGTAAATACATTGCTGTATACGAGTTTCAACAATAAATGCTTTGAGGTAGTTAAAAAATAAAAGAAACAAAAAATAAACATCAATTTTGAAATACTAAAAGAGATGCTTACAAATATTCTTTAAATAATGCTTTTTTTTTTATTTATTAAACCCTATTGGCAAACATTTCCATATTCTAATAAATATTTTAAGTAACTTATCTACAAAGACTCTTTAAAAAAAAGCTATTGGAGACAAAGTTCTTCTTATTTTGTACTGAAGTTTTTTTTGGGGGTAAGTAAACATTATATTAAAATCAAAACAGTGTACAAGGTGAGTACAAGCTGAATTACCAGCAAATCGAAAGCTACAGGCAACCTCTGAGTACAACCTTCAATCTGCCTATCTATGCATACATCATCATATATATTCTGGCTACAAAGATTGCAGAGCACAACCACGGATACCTAATCCAATCATGAGTAGTATAACCACTATAATTCAACTTATGTACTATCAACCACTACCACAAATTGAGTTGTATCCATTCAATATTCGAAGACGAGTAACTTTTGGCATCAAAATGAATGAAATTACGTTCCTTCCATAGACACCAAATAGATGTCTACCAGACCGCATTCCACATGTGTTTTCCAGTAGCACTTCTACAATGACTCCTATGATAAGTGAAGTGGGCAGTGATCTCATGTTGGATTTGATGCCTTAAGCCAAACCAATTATAAACATTCTCCCATAACTCTTGAGCATTGATGCACTCTAAAAATAGATGAGATATTGTTTCAATTGAGTGTACACATAGGTTGCATAACTGAGCATTCCTTGTAATGTTTAAAACACAAATTGTGAGATTATCAATAGTAGGGACGCACTACTGCAGTATTCTCCAGCAAAAAAATTGGATCCTTTTTGGCGGGATGCGCCCCCAGATTTTCCCCAAAGATTTCCTTTCTTCAGTAGCTTGTGTTGGATTATTTAGCACTGAAGTTAAATAACTATTTAACCCATGAGGCCATGATGATCTGACAATTTGGCAATTTATCTGTTGTGATTTCAAAATAGCCAATTATCCTCCACTCCATCCACTTTAGCCTCTGTTTTGCGCAACCTTCTTAAAATTATAATCTAATTATAAACACCTTTTTTTCAAAAAATAACTCTTCATTTTTTCAAAAAAAATTATTATAATCCAATTATAAGCATTAGATGGCCTGCGCAAAACACTCCCTTAGTTTTAGAAAAGAGTAACCACGACTGATGATATTACACTTGCATATGTTGAATCTAGGTTTCAATTCATGCATTAAATAACCTAGGGGGTTATAGCCACTTTTCAATCAAGGGGATGAAGGGACTATTTTGAAATCATTAGTGGGTATTTTGACTATTTTGCCAAATCATAAAGGGTAAAATGCATCTATGATAAATTTTCAAAAAATATTAAAGCATAATAAAATATTAATGAACAAAGTTATCTTTTTCATATTTATCAAAAAAAGAAGTTATCGTTTTCAAAATCACAGGGATAAGAGAGTTTTTTGAAACCATAAGGGCAAGTTATATAATTGCCAAATTATAGGGGGTAAATAGCTATTAATTATATATTATAAAAGATTTCATCTATTCATGGAATCACACCGTCAGGCCCAGACCTTTGGACAAATTATTCACTTACGTTGGGCTACTTGAAGCCCATATTTTCCCCGACAGAATGGGAGGCAACATAAGAACCCGATGCGGGGTTTTCCTTACGACACTCTTCTTCTTCCGTTTTCTTCTGCGTAACTGAGACTGTTCAAACTATTAGGTTGCTCCGTTGCTCCCTTATTTTTGAAATGCGATGGGTGTTGGGGGAAATTTCTGGGATTTTCTCAAACCTTGTGCCCGGTTCGAGGGATTCGATTTTTTGAGGAACAAACGTGTAGCCGTCGACCTGTCATACTGGATAGTCCAGCAGGAGACCGCCATTAAAGGAAATCATAGAAGCTCCCACATTCGTCAGACTTTCTTTCGAACTGTAAATCTTTTCGTCAAGGTGCGGAGCAGCTGTTTGCTCGTTTCTTGATTCCTAAAAATCTTGAAGTGTATTGCTTAAGGAGCTTTGAGAGGCTCGTCGTTCGTACCCACTTTTGTTTCCTTCCTTCTTTTCTGTGGAAAATGTGTTGGCTTGCTTATTAGTTTGAGTTGGTTTTAGCTTAACTAGCTGAAAGGACGAAATTCAAAATTCTAAGTAAGTGTCCTCCATCATTCTTTTTTGATAACGTGTTTTTTCCGGTTAAGTTAAAATGTGTGTGTGTGTGTTTCGGTCTATTTTTTTTTTCTTCCTTTCCTTTTAGTGACATGTTCCTAATTCTGAATTCACTCAAGAAACTAAAATGC
Source organism: Pinguicula moranensis (assembly GCA_028565015.1). Lineage (NCBI taxonomy): Eukaryota > Viridiplantae > Streptophyta > Magnoliopsida > Lamiales > Lentibulariaceae > Pinguicula > Pinguicula moranensis. The sequence continues at coordinate 19,210 of JAOWBN010116815.1, forward strand.
ACCTTGGGATGGTTTTGATCTGGGAAAAACACCAGTTAATGTCCTCCCAAACTTCTGCTTGGCTGTAGTAATTTTTTAATGACATTTGATTGGTTGTTGTGCCGAAGTAAATTTTGTTGGTTTTGGTTGCATGTGCAGTTTGGAGCATATCCTGTTTTTGTACTTGATGGGACTCCTTCGCCGTTAAA